>KK499766.1:2613771-2634016 GCA_000688715.1 Glossina pallidipes
CATGTCTAGTGAAAAAATGAAAGTAGCATAGCATAAATCCCTTATTAATAGCCTTTCCAACCATGTCCAGGTTATATTCAATTTTGCTCGGAGAAGTTTTTTTATGGGACTTTGAAAATTTCCTTACACCTAGATGAATGCGGCGCTGCACTTAACTGAATGCAGCGATGCACTTACATGAATGCAGCGCTGCACTTAGTTGAATGCAGCGTTGCACTTAGTTGAATGCAGCGTTGCATTCATCTAGGTGTAAGGAAATTTTCAAAGTTCCATAAAAAAATTCTCCGAGCAAAATTGAATATAACCTGGACATGGTTGGAAAGGCTATTAATAAGGGATTTATGCTATGCTACTTTCATTTTTTCACTAGACATGGTTTGCCCACAGTGGCCTTTCAAAATTTGCTTATATGTTAGTCTGTAACCTGTTAAGTATGGCAATTTTCAAAGTCCCATAAAAAAATTCTCCGAGCAAAATTGAATATAACCTGGACATGGTTGGAAAGGCTATTAATAAGGGATTCATGCTGTGCTAGTTTCATTTTTTCACAGGACATGGTTTGCCCACAGTGACCTTTCAAAATTTGCTTATATGTTAGTCTGTATTATGCTAAGTGTGGCAATTTTCAAAGTCCCATAAAAAAATTCTCCGATTAAAACTTAATATAACCTGCATATCGTTGGAAAGGTTATTGATAGAGGATTCACCCTGCCCTAGTTTCATTTTTTCACAGGATATGGTCTGCCCACAGTAGCTAAGCAAACTTTCGCTTTAACAACCTCATTTATGACATAGTGTAAAAATACTGACTTTTCAAATATTAATTAATTTACATGAATGCATGTTTTGTTTATTATATTTTGTAAAAAAATTCTCCAAAAGTTTTATTTTAACTGAATTTTGACTTAAATCGCTCCGAGACTTCGTTTTATAGAATTCTGTTAAGGGCTTAACAGAGCTCTGTAAAGCAATTTTGGTTTGTGTCTTTGCTAGTTATATTTAAATATAACTTCACACCCTTCTAAATATGACTGCATCGATCTGAATAAGTGATAATCAGAAGGGATTGAGTCCAGACTTCCCAGCCCATGTTTCATATTATTTTTTTTTTGTTCTTGCGGGGGACGGACGGACCTCTGCGAATTTTCATCGTTTTCACGATTATAATTTTTTGGCCGAAGTCTCCTAACTGTTTTGTAACTTACTACATTTTCATTTCAGGCCGACTTAAACATTTGCGTAGTTTCAGCTGCATTTTTTCCATGTTAATCGCAATCAAAAACAGAGAAAAACGCAGTGCCGCAAATGACTTGCAAACAAATCAAGCTTACATCGTTCAGACATCAATATCTAACTTATCTACGCCCGAAAGTTCGGGTAAATTGAACGCATTAGGTTGCTTTTACACCCAATAATGTGCGATAATTTTGGTTATGGCTTTACTAGGGAATATTTAGAAAATTTCCCATTAATGGTCTTACTATCAATGTCTGGTGACGTTATTTCCCAATACGCATAACTGAGTGAAGTCGATTCTCGTTGTATAGATTGTTGACCTCGGCAATTTTTGCAGTATTAAGTGCTTCCGTCCTTCTGAGTTTTTCCCACCAAAAATTAAATTTTATTATTTATTTACCCCTTTATTATTGTTACTATTATTATTTCTATTATTATTTTGACTTTAATTTAATTTATTCATTTTATGATTACAAAGCCAAACCCGTGAATAGTTATTCAATTTCAATATTCTACAAAGTGCCAGTGCTTTCAAAATTAACTTATAATCCTATCATTACGCTCATAAACCCACCACAATGCTCGTAAAAACACTACCATAATTAAGAGAGAAGTAATCAAGCGTTGCCAAAATTGTTCAAGGTCATTTGTCTTTGCTTAAATTATTATTATTATTATTATTATTATTACGTACGTCATTGTCCACATATTATCCTTGGGTAACACTAAGTGCTGCCAGATGCCGCTTGAAGTTTCCAGTTAGAAGTGTAACGTTCTTGATCGACCATAACTTTCGTCAGCACATTTTGTCATTTGAACGCGATTTGCATTTATGAAAACTCTGCCTTAACGAAAAAATGCAATCAACTGCGAATATTTGTTACACGTAATTGGATTTCCAAGACAAAGTTGCATCAATTAATTTGGTGTCACTTTTGGCAATGAAACTCCATCCCCTGCTACTATGAAACACTGATATAAGTAACGTAATCATCACTTCAGTTATTGTGCCAGAAATTATTTATGCTATGCAAAAACTGCTAATGCAAGGTCGACATGCGACATGCTGTAAGACTAAGGCAATCCCAGATATTAATGCTAATAGCATATATAAAATATTCTCAGATCACTTTGCCGCAGAAAAATTGCTTTTCATTAGATCCCACATCATTTGACAATATCTCAAAAAGGTACTCGTATCGATTGATGTCAGCAAATTCTTAAGAAAGGCAATGCTCGAGCTTTAAAAGACTTATATAAGATCGTAACAGATGACGAATCAGCGGCAAAATGAACTGCAGCTGTCTGTCTGTGAGCATGTTATAGAAGAGAACAAGAAACGCTGCACAGACTCGTCTCTTTCCCCGAAAAAACTGGTCAGGTAGGATAGAATAGTGCCTTCAGAGGGACGTAAAACGATCGATTCTGAATGTTGAACAACCACTTGTCTGCCGCAAGTCATGGCGAGGCACCTTCTTACATATCCTTTCTAACGACCAAGTATTTCAGCCTTCAATAAGTCGAATTAGTCAGTCATCCGCCATGCAATCCTAATTTGGCGTCTAATAACTTGTTTGTGTAACCGAACGTTAAGAATTAATAACATGAACAGCGTTCACAGCGTTTTTAACCGATTCAAACTCGTTTTTTTTATTTTTGCTCATATAGATTCATGCGCTGTTCCCAACAATATTTTACGTCCTCTAATCTAGACGGTGTACGCTTCCAAATCCAACTATATCTTAGTTCTGAATATTTAACAGAGCCCTGTTAAGGCTTATGATAGGTGTCTCTGCTAATTAACTTATAGTGTTTTTAATGAAACAAAATTATCAAAAAAATGGAGCGCATTGATCTGAATATAGTGTCATTGATTTCCTGATGAATGCAGATGTGATCCCAGTAACGTTCAACTTACTTATACTAGCAAATCTGAAAGTCTCGATATGTAAACAATTGTTCTTTAAATTTGCTTTCAAGACCATATGTGGAAACTATTAAAAAGTATGTAATGTTCGCAGAACATCGGAGCGGGTAACTGATCATATAGTGAGATACTGCGTTTTTTAGATATAAATACCACATCAATAAATGCTTCCATGATTCTTGTAAATTATATCGCTGTGTTGTTGCATAACAAGAACAAATCTGAGTCTGATATCTTGTTGGAGTGTGTAACCAATAAGATGACATTAATACATTAAATGATCAATGCTAACATGGTTGATATGCGTTTCCTATTAGAATGCAGCGTCCGTCAGATGAAATGTAAAGCATGAGGTACTCATTAACATTACTGCCATTAGGACTACAAATTTCGTGACAGCGAATTATGTTCTTTGCATACATTGCAACATCGCCTGCATGATTACTATGATCGGCACGACAGATATATATGCATATATATTGTAGTCCTTCAGAGCAGAAATTGCATTTTTGCATTTCTTGACAAAACGAAATATTACGCTTACTATAGAGTTTCCACAAATATGATTAAGCTCGTCTGAGTGTTTATCTGGCAGACATTGCCAAAATTGGAATCATAGAGTGTAAAATGTCTCCGGGTAGCTTAGAGTTGTCGTTGTTATTACTAATGCTTGAGCTCATTTATAATGTTATACGTAAGCATCTTTGTCTACGTCTTTTTGCAATATATAGTTATGTCAATGTATTGTTATTGAAATGCTATTTATCGCATAAGTTCTAAGTGGCGGTTTAATCAATGTGGACAAGCACAATAATATCAGGAATCTACGTAAGTTATTCGTTAGTTTCTATAGGGAATACTTCATCGCTATTAATTGCTGTTACTGTGTGTTCAAGAAGTGGGACCAATTTAATTTTATCTTTTTTACATCCATTTACTACTCCAAACCTATTTCATCGCCTTCAAATCACCAATACTACCAATACTACATACATATATGCCAACGTTTTGACCAATTCTCGAAAGCTTTCAAAGCTTTCTGCAATTGTGCTTACATCTCTTCAATGGAGTCAAAACGCTGTCCCGTTGAGTGGTCTTTTCAGATTAGAAAATAGGCCGAAGTCACAACGGGAGTTTGTGGACCGATATGGGTTGCATTTTTAACTAAATGGTCTCGAAGAGCTAATGCGGAAATTGAATGGTTTTGGTGCCGATCGAGATTTGACGCGTTTCAGCCCCAAAATATTTTTTAACGCGTTGTTGACTAATCCGTTTGAAATGCGGACAGCTTCAGAATGTCGCTAACGTGTTAATCGACAGTGTTTGAGCACCGAATTCGCCTTCAACCCGTTCTCGGCCATGTAAACATTTGTTTCGGACAAAGCCTGCTCACCGAAGCTTCTCTGCAACAACCCAAACGCGTTGGCGCAAAAAATTTCATTTCGCAAACGAAGTGTTATGCAACTTCGTTGCTCATCGAAATCACACAAATGTAAAAATCGACCCAAAATGCATTTCGTGTCGAACAAAACCAAGCCCGGCTGAAACACTAATAACTACGTAACCAATTCCACAGTCCGCTTAGATTATCTGGTCGTTACGTAATCTAATATTTGCGTTAACATTTAAGTTCGGTGGTAGTTCGTAGCACAAAGTTCCTACCATACGCAAAACATATCTTAATAATAATGGGATTTTGATTATTTTTCAAATGATTGCATGAATGTATTGTAATTTTGATGGGGTTATAGTTACGGCTTCGCAAATATTTCAGTCAAGTTGCTTTACATTTTTATTCGGCGTAAACTTTATTTAAAAGTCACTTTTATTATCGTATTTTGCTAATCGGAGTTCCAAGATGACTGTGTCTGGGTTAAGAGATTTGTTTTAATTGATTGTACAATCAAAAGATTTTAAACTTTTGACCGTTAACGCTAGTTACTCTTTGTTACCTTCAACTTGTTTTTTTATGTCCCCGACCTATTTGTTGTGTTTGAATGTTTTTCATTTCATTTGTGGCATGATGTATGTCACTCTTTATTTTTTTCATTTACTATTTTTTTTTTTTTTTTTTATTTTTATTAAATTTTATTAATATATTATTTGCGTCCTGTTTTATTTATTGCGTTAAGAAGATGTTTTGCTTATCGAAGCGACCGTTGATTAATTGAAAAAAAACTGGAACAAGTTTCGTACTGAGAGAATTTGGAAGATTTTATTATTAGAAGACAGCGAACGTATAGAATCGCAGCCAGAGGGGATTGATGAGATTGCAGTCATGCTGTCAAGATTGCAAATGAACTCAATTTTGTGCCAAATTATAAATTATCTCTACATACATATACATACATAGGTACATATGTTGTATTCCAACTTTTAATCAGCTTTCATTGCCGAATTTTTTTTACATCTGTCTTGTGTATTCAGGTTACGTAAAATCTCTTTTAGCTTTTTACATTCTTTTCGTTTTTATACTCTACGCCATTTGTAGAACAAGGGTATACTGGTGTCTTCCTGTTTGGTCACAATATTATATGAAGTTTGTGCGAGTCTATGCAACACTCAGAAGGAATTAAGGTAGATGTACCTGTTATTATACTAATCGATTTAAAATCACTTTCCGAACCTTGTCAGGTCTGCATCTGTCTGCCCGTTTGTCCGTCAAGAAAGTCTTGTGTTCACCTTAAAGGTCACAATTTTTTGTGTTTTAGGCCAAACACGAATGCTATTGAAAATGACTCGGATCGACCACTTCCCGCATAACGCCTTGTTACGAAAGATCGTTACATGATGAATAACTGTTTGAAGCGAAGTTATTGCCCATTATAGTGTTTTTACTTCGTTTTGTTATAGTCTTATGTTATTAAGGTATTGTTCGCACAACGTTTATCATTGCGAGAAGACTGAGATATTTTTTACTTTCAAAAATTACAAATCGATTTTTTTACCTCGTTTTGTAATTAATTATTTATTTATTTTTATTCATTTTTTTTTTTTTTTTTTTTTTTTTTTTTTTTTTTTTTTTTTTTTTTTTTTTTGTTAATTATAAATTACAAATTATTTAAGTGAAACTTATGCGCCACGTTCATGCCCTTGCTTATGAATTAACTTGAATTGCAAATGTTCTTTGTAAGACGAACACAACTTTTCTACTTACATTCTTTATAACCTTGTATTATATAATCGCTGTCATATATTTTAAGCTGTCTGTGACAGATATTATAAATTCGGCCGAAAGCTGAAAATGAAAATGCTTTCAATGACATGAAAACATTTTATTCCTACTTTTCCCAATCTATGTTAGCTTAATGTACATATATACACAATATATATATATCCTTATATAATGCTTATTATACTTGTTATTATACACACCAATATAAACATGTATATGTATATCCATCATAACATTGTAAGAGATTATCAAGAATAAAATATAAATATTTACTAACATACGCTAACAATGCTGCTCATGGATTGACATAATGGAGTGCAAAAAAAAATAAAAATAAAAAATAATAGTCCTTGTGTACGTACGTACTTAAAAAATACAACAACAAGTAAAAACATTACAGTCGAGCAAGGCAGACTTCTCAAGTACTCGACAGGTTTATTCATGTCAAACGAAATGAGACTTTCTTACCACGTAAAGGCTTACTTTTCATGGGAGTTCGAGAGGTAGAGCGAAAAATAGACCAATCTGACCCAAATTTATCATAGTAAATTTGTATGTCAAATAATTATCTTTTAAACCAATTTTCAAATTTGGTAAATTTAAAGAATGGCAAACATGAAACTTGGACCCCTTATAACGCTTATTTTTCTCTTTTGTTAATTGTTGTTCGTTTTTGTGGGCGCGCATCAAAAATGCAAATCTTCACGTTTATTTCGTACATCAAAATACTAATTTTCTGAATAAAATAACTTTGTCAAAATGAGACGTTACACGCAATAAAAATGATTCGATTCAATCCATTCTCAAATCGTTGGTTAGGTAAAGAAAATCGTTGGTTAGGTAAAGAAAAGGTAAGCTTAAGTTTTTCAATGTTATTAATGCTAAGTTTCGATTCATGGTTTAATTCGAAATAGCCCCGAGGAACTTAGAGTATCTTTTTGCTGTAGTCTGTAATCTTCCTAGTCTTCTTAAATTTTTTATCAGAAATAATATTTAAAAAACTCGATCCCAAGGAGAAATTCACCTTGCCCCGGAGATTTGTATACTTACTTTTTCATGTGTTTCGCAATATTTAGTAATACGTAGGCGAGAAGCGGACTGCTTGTTAATCAATATAAAACTCCGAGTTAGTTTGTTCTGTCCGGATAAGTGCTTACTCCCTGCTGGAATATTGAACCAGTCATTATTCATGTTCTTACTGTTCTTCGACATGTGTGTATGAAATTTGAAAATGACTTCAATTACTTCTTAAAATACCCCCCAATAGCTAAGAAAGATTGAAATTTTCAAAATATATTTCTTGGCAATAGTCCACTAAATATCAATCAACGCCAACATCACGCCTTAATATATCGTGTAATTCAATTTTGAATATGAAAATATCGAAGAACGGTATCTAGAAATTGAGCCCAAGTTGAATATAATTTCCTTCTTTTTTTATATATATACGTAAATATATATACATACGTACATATAATGCATAAAGGCTATGATGACGACTAAAGACATTTATGCTTTTCTCTTCTATTCGTGTTACATTATGTAAGGATTAAGCAAGGATTGCATCGCATCTTGTCTGGATACCGATAGAAGCAAAATAAAAAAATAAAAAATTGTCTATGAATTAACAAAAGTCTCTCAAGGAGGAAAATTTCATCTAAAGCATTATTACTGAAGAATAGAAGAATAGAAACGTACAGATGAAGCATCTGAATTAAATTTAAATTTATACTTGAAGTCCTGAAGCGTTTAAAGTCCTCCAACTTTATTCATTCGTTTGATTAACTTATTACACGGATAAAAAAGATAAATAATACAATATATTGACCGATATAAAAAATGAAAAATAGTTTTCTTCATGCGAGCAAGCGGAAAACAGAAAAGATTAGTTCTTTTTTGTTTTGCAACGAATCCTACGATTGCTGATGATTTCGTTATAATGGACTTTATAATCATAAATGCAAGCTTCAGAAACTTTAGAAAATATATTTTTTCAATAAGTACAATGCACGCGTCTTCAAAAAGCTTATTTTCTTAGTTGATGTTTACATGCAATGCAACTGTAGTTACCTCGTGAGTGAAAATTTTTCTAGACGTTATTCTAAGGTAACTGAATGTATTTTTTCTGCATGTCTGTGCTCAGTTTTTGAAAGTTTACTTCTTCTTTGTGATTCTCCCTCTTTTTCAAGGCGATAGGAATAAGCGAAGTATAGATGAAATGCATAGAAATCTTCGAAGTATCAGGACTGACACATTAAAAATTATTCTCGAAAAAATTCTTACGCTTTCCTTGTACTTAGTCATTTTAGTTATAAACAAAGTATTTAAATGCTTCTTCAATTGTTGTTAGCTTGTTGATAAGTAGTACAATATATCCATCTTGGGGAAAATAAGGAGCCTTCAACGCCTCTAATAAAAATATCAGCGATTTTTGTCTGTAATTTTTAATTGGCGCTTAATAAGATTTTTTTATATTTATTATACCCTACACTACTTAACATTGGTCATTTTGGACTTGACAAAGGGACCCATTTTTTATAACGTTTGCGACGGCGTAAGCAACACCCCGAAGAACTTGAGATAGACCCATCTTTTATTACACCAATCAATTTAGACTCACTTTCTGAATCGCTCGAAGCTTGTCTGCCCATCCGTCCGTTAAAAAAAAATTAAATCTTATAGACTATCTTTGATGCGTTTTTATGCGTATCCCGAAATGCAGAGCACACACATTAAGTTTTATAATGGAAACGTTCCTGGTCGCTTCTTTTAAATTCGGTTATTCAATTTATTTACTTTATGTGCCGAGAATTAAAAAATGTCTTGGAAAAAATTCGAATAGAAATTCAATCGTATTAAGCAAGCGAAACACCTGGACACCAAACCCCATCGGAAGACTTCATGGCATTGATTATAAAATAATACGCAGCAATAAGTTGTACTTCCGTGACTAAATGATTCCATCAAACTCAGGATTGGACGGCTTACATTAAAAGGAATCGTATTCATGAACGTTGAGTTGTTGGTGTGCTACTCACGACGTCGTCACTGCTCCGTGCTTTTTAGCAAACAAAGGCCGGCTCAAGACAGACATTGTGGCGACATGTATCGCGTGATGCTATTCGGTTGCGTTTTGAACAAACAGGAAGGTTAAAAATGTGAAATATACTTAAAAAAAAAATAAAAAATAAAAAAAAAAAATCTTGGCAGCTCTATAATGGGTGCGTGTAAACTTTTTCTTGCCGCTTGTGTAAATGGTAATAAAATGCTGAAGGCAAGTAGTAAAAATTCTCCAAACAATTTATCTTGTGACATAAACTGACATTTATTGTGTTGTTGATTAGAAATATTAAATTTTCGAATTTCTTCATAAGCAAGTTACCCGATTTTATTAAACGCTTCATATTATTAATTTGCCCATGTTGTTGAATGCTGATGAATATGTGCAATATGTGCAATACTTGTAAAAAGTTCAGTCATCGATAATTTGTGTAAAATGCGAAAATATTCTGCACATTGAATGTGCAAATGTTTCGCTTGAAGAAAGTATCCTACGTGACATAATGAACATTCAATTCAATCAAGAATCTACTTAAATGCACTTGTTTATGGGGCTGCACAATGTTTGCCGAAAAATGTCAAAAAATACGAAAATTACGAAATTTAAGATGGTCAAGAGCGATTCGTCCAAACTAATTCATATTAAAGAGAATATCTTCCAAATTCAGTGTGACAATACGACAAACTCGAACTCTTAACACAGTTCATGTCAACTCATAACTTTGAGGAATTTTGTTTTTTTTTTTTTCTTAAAATTTCATTTACATTCCTTTACTTTATTAATTATGAGCTACCGAATAGCCAAATATCAGATCGGTATAGATGAGTTCAATCGTCAGTAGGATGGACCGATACTTTAATTACACATTTCAATTCTTTACCTATTCCAGTTAATTGTAATCAAGTAATAGTTCCTGACATATCTTCATCACGCCTTCACTTTCCTTAGGCTTTCTATTAAGACTGATTAGACTGAACAAGTTCGTTTTCAGTAATTAGCATAGAACGGGTTTCAATGCTCTTATCACGTACTTGCGTGCATGCATTTGCTTTGTATTCTATTCACTGTATAGATAGATAATCAACTGCATTTCTTACATCAACTATTCAATAAGCTTTTGAACTTTATCCTAAAGTCAGTTAATACAATTTTGTCATGTACACGACTTCTAGATTTACTCTCAGGACCACTACGCTCGTTTAGTGGTATAGCTACAAGGCACCACTCTAAGCTTTTCTCTAATAGGACCTCAAAGCATATATGAACGATTCTACTTAGAGTCTATTCGCAACGGTAAAGATTTATTATCCAGCTTCGATATCAGCGAAATGAATGACTATTTTATACAAAGGCAATTTCAAACTCAACGTATTGATCCGACCGGCCGAGTTTTCGTCTATTTCTCGAAATTTGATGAAAGTCATTATTCTAAAGCTTTTAATTTTCAATAAGACCCATATCTACAGCGGCCGAAAAAATTTTTAAACTTGACCAATGCATTTGATACCAGTCCCAAATTTCCTCAGAATTAGAAAATAGCCAGAATCGGATCGAAACAAGATATCCATTTAAGATCAATTAGTAGACTCCTAGCCTTCCTCAAAATTGTGGAAAACATTGTGGAAGACATTATTAGCCATGAATTTCATCTGCTTCAATATGACAAAAGCACTACTCGTAATTGTGAGGTTCGATTGCACGCTCGCTGCAATTAATTTCTCTCACTCACAATAAAATCTCTCTCTCTCTCTCTCTCTCTCTCTTTCTTTCTTTCTTTCTTTCTCTTTCTTTCTTTCTCTCTATTCCTCTCTCTCTCTCTCTCTCTCTCTCTCTCTCTCTCTCTCTCTCTCTCTATCTATCTATCTATCTATCTATCTATCTCTTTCTCTTTCTCCCTCTCTTTCTCGCTGTTGGGTATTCTTTTGCTTAATCTTCTCGGGAAAACTCTGACTAAAGTGAAGTGAAATTATGCTCATAATATATTTATCCTTTTAAATTGTGATCATTATTTATTTCAAAACTAAAATAAATGACTTCTCGGCTATAATGAATAATTGGATGCTTAATTACTTTCTAATCCGTAAGATTAAATCCGTAAATCTCAAGCTGTTCTCTCTCGCATCTTTAGATGTAATACAATCAGTATCAATATAAAAATATGTGATATGTCAACGGTATGTGTGCGAATAGCGCTCGATTACAAATTAATTTTTATACCTCCCCCCACATAAATGACATATCAACTGTAAAGTTTGTGGCGCTTTTCCTAGGTTCAAGCTTAATCTAAATATTTAGAGAATGTCCTCCCAAAAGGTCACACATGGCCTAACTTTCTTAAAATTGTTTTTTCAAGATTATCTTAAATTTGTACTTCTCATCTCCCTATCTATTTAAAATCATTAAATTGTGATCAGCCCTTTGCCTTTTTAACTGATTTCAATTTACCTGATCTGTACGAATTGGCAAATTCTCATTCCCTTAGTGATGTTATTGCGCTAATTGTTTGAACAATTTTCCCGCCAAATCGTAGAAATACGCACTATAGTGGCACTAATCTCTTCAAGCAAAAACTAATTACCCTGAATAAGTTCTAGATACTTATTGGCGTCAATTGGCAATGGTCGGTGTATGCTTTTCTTAAGCATAATATGTCCTTTTTAGAAAGAGTTTAGCAGATTTAATAGATTTATTGACTTCATTTTCTTTTATTCGATATCGAATTATAATATAATTCTTAAATTACATAATTATGTAGGGTGTCCCAAAATGTACGCAAAATTTTAGTTTAAATAGAAAATGGAGTTGTGTTTGTTTTTTTAATTGTAATGATGTACATAGGATCGGATTATGCGTGGAATAGCACATCGATGAAACGGATTCCACGGCTTGTCTAGTGCTTTTATCGAAATTCTGATCATTGAATTTTTTCACAGGATGTATGGCCTGTGCCACCGTACTGTTGAAACCACTTGTCATTCAAATCGATATCAGCCAATTTAAGCAGAGAGCGGTAGAGAGGATTATCATAACGCGATATCGAGCACCAGTAACAGTCCTTGCTTGACCAATCTCATCCTCACGTTGTTCTCTCGTGTCGTCCTCCATTTTTACTGACCTTAAACCGTTAACAGTCAACCTGTTCTTTCTTTTTGGGGCTTCCAACCAACACTTTACCGTACAAATGGCGGCAAATTCAAATCCTGCGTAAATTTTGAGAGACTTATCAAAATTTTGCTCTCATGAACTTTGCATTTACAAAAAATTGATAAATAAATAAATAATAGGAAATCTCATGAGAGGCGTCTTTAACAAAAAGGCGTCTGCAGCTAACGTATTCAAATAACTTATATTTATTTGTTGTTGTTGTTGTTGTTATTGCTTTAGTTATTTTATTTGGAATTATAGCATTAATATATTTATAAATGCGCATGTTAATGGGTATTAATATTTAGCAATAGCGTTGTAAATAGCTTTCGGAGTCACATAAACGAAGGCGTGTTAGGGGAATCAGCTGGATGAATAGCTGCAGACACGCCACTCCAGTTTTCCACACACAGTCCACAGACCAGAAAAACATCTCTTTACATAAAAGAAATCAAATGAAGCCAAACATCTATCTCTAAGAGTGACATTCTGCAAGAATGCAATTTGTGCAGAAAGTCTGAGACAACAGGCATAGGAAAGAAATGAAGAGATTTCGAATACATATTTATCTGTTTGATTATAAAAAGATGGCGGTATGCCTCTGACTTCAAACGATGACGAAAGTTTACCGAACGTAGCGTTTTTCAAACGACTTTCAATAATTAAATTTGCCTAACAATAATAACAATAATAATAATAATAATAATAACAAAATAGAAATACACACACACTGCATTCATTTCGCTGACACAATGCTTTTCGTATCAACTTTTTAAAAGGGATTTGCTTCTATTGTTCTCGGTTACGAACAACGATATCGTATGTCAATGTTTTATTAATAAAAACCATAGATTTATGATAACCTAACATCTGCAATAAGTGTGGAAATATTAGCATTAAAAAAATCGTAAAGCTTTTGTTATCTTTTTGTTGCTTTTAAATTCCGATATACATACGAGGTGTACTCAAAAAAAAAAAAAAACCCAAAAGGTGACTTTTTTTTTTTTTTTTGTAGAAAAATATTTATTTATTCATAAATTTTTTTCAATAGCAAAAAATCTCGCGGCGCACGAAAACGCGTCTAATCTTTATATCTGTGAAAAACAAACTAAAAATGCAAAATGACTGATAATGTCAATCACATATGGTGAGAACATGTTTTTCAACATGAAACAGGATTCGAAAATCGTATGTAAGCAAATTTGTAAAGTCACCTTGTTTCGGTGAGCACACCTCGTATATATGAAATGCGATTTACTTGAGAAAATTGCTGTCTTTAATAATTTAACTTTTTTACGTGCCGTTCCCTATATCCTTATGAGCAACAGCAGCATATTTTATACTAACTAATCTTTAGTACCACAACTTTAGTAAACATTTTGTAGATTTCGTTCATGTCCATATGCGTTAGAGCGTAAAATGTTTTCAAAAAAAAAAAAAAAAAAAAAAAAAAAAAAATTGTAATTTGTTTAGCTCGTTTAGTTTTTATACTTGTGTACACACACACAAAAAAAAAAGAAAGAAAAACGAGAAAAAGAAAAAAAATGAATAGATTCTGGCGCCGTATTTTTATAAAATTCCTATTCATTCGTTTGCCGTAGAACAGAAGTCAACTGCACCCTATGGAGTGCAGTATAAGAGCTTAAAAGAGGAAAGGCTACAGAAACATAAAATTCCCGAATGCTTGAGTTATCCTGCATTGCATCAACTGCTACAACGCATTCAAAACCCCTTTTAAAATATCGCATTAAAAAAATACGAACACTTATATGAAGAAGAAAGGATTCTGCTGCGTACATAATATTATTTTTATAATGTATAGAAATATAAAAGTTATTCTCTCTTGCTCGTATATTAATATGTTTAAGCGTTAGCTAGTACAAGTGAAGATGCGACAGAGTGTGCTTTTTGAATCTCCTTAGCAATAGAAAGCATGCTAATGAATTATTTTAGACTAGCACGTTAACTATAAAAATAAATTTTAATGATAATTACGGTATCTGATGTCGTTTGTCAAAAATTGAGTGCATATCGCGATTAAATTCATTTTCACCTACATACGCGTTGGATGTAATGACTAGCAATTGATATTCGAGCAAATTTGAACGCATACATATATATACTGAAACAAGCTTAAACGTATCATAATTATTGGGTAGGCCCGAGGAAAAAACTCTCTACAACACTACTGCCCTTTGCAAAATATCATAACAACATAAATATTTACATTTCATGAGAAGCTTTATATGGTAAGGACCCTAAAATGTAGAGCAATATGGTCCACATTAAACATAATAAACTCTACATGTAAGACCGCTATCTTGCAATAACTTCTCTCATACGATGCAAAAAATTAGATCTTTCCAGCCAAGTAATAGTTCCATTCCATCCATGCGTACTATTTTTCCCCGATTTTTGTTACGATGTATTGAAAATGGAACATTTTTTTCCATATTACCAGCGTTCCAAAACTAAATAGACTAACAGTTTGTATTAGCAGTAATCGTAAAAATGATTTAACTCAATAGGATCTGTCCTTGGGATGAAAGATGGCATGTGTTTCAAGTTTCATTAAAATATTTCAAAAATTTTGTTAACAAATTAGATATAAAAATGTGAAAACTGAAAGACGACCCCCACGAGATACATTGCAAGCAGAAATCGACATGAGCTCATATTTTAAATTGCCTTTTCCTCTTTTTTTTATTTCCTTGACCGAAGTACGAGAGGTACACTCACTTTGGCAAAATGCTTGCAACGCAAAGAAGAAAGCTTTCAGAGACCCCAAAGAGTATATATCCCCTTCATCAGCATCAAATTCGATTCGACTCGATTTAAGCACGTCCGTTTGTGCGTTTGTCCGTCTGTCCAACTGTGTAGTATCCTTCCGTTAGCGAAAATGCGAAAAAATATATCGCTCACAAATTTGCAAAAGGATTTGGAAATGACCTCAACTTTCTAATGGACACGCCTCACATGCAACAAAAACTTTTATTTTCAAAATAGAAAAAATCACCCCATGAAAATTTAGTCCTTTTCCTTTCTTTTGTCTTCTTTAGAGTATAAAAGATTCGATCACGACCGAATATAATTTTTTATTATTAGTTTCAACAACAGAATTGTTTCATCAGCTGAGTAATAAAATTTGATATTAAGTTAAAAACATTAGATGCAACTAAACATAAGAACGTATATAGCTTATTATAACCTGCAATATGGAGAAAGAAAAACACGAAAGAGATGATGCGTAGGCTAATATGCAAAATAATATACAAAGACTGCAAATAGTTATAGTGTTTTATAAAAGTACTTCAATCCCCTCAGTGCTAAAATCTTAAAAATTTCAATGAATTGGTTGTTTTGCTGAAAGGGTGACCCTACCCGCTTTCAGGAAAAAAATTTTGCTTTTTTTATAGGTTTAATAGATGCCTCGAAGCTTTTGTGCAACGTATTCATTCAAGCGTTCCTGCCTGGTATGAAGTTGCAGACTAATGTTTGACTCAGTGATTTCAAACTCCTCTTATACACCAACCTAATGTTTTTAGAAAGTATTTATATTCATTTAAAACCGTTTCTAAATAAAAATAAGTTAATATACCTTCATACGGACGAATAGACATGAGGCTGAAAACGATTTTAAAGCTTTCGTAGCTTCTGTTAAACAATTAAAAATTTGCGATGAAGGTGTTGGAATTGATTATGAATTCGGATTTTGAGTTATATATGTATATATGTGGTGTGAGACATGCGATCGGGGAACATTCTAGCAAAAAATGTTCGAGGAAAGAAAATAAGGAAGAATATTTAAACATAGCAGGCCATTTTGATAGGCTTGGTACTTTCATTTCAAAGCTTCAAACGTGTTTTTCGGAACGCGCTCTTAGACAAGCTTTACTCCTTTTATTCTCTACATTCTGTAGAGAAATGCCTAAAATATTTTCATTTTTTTTGAATTCAGCAAAGTGACTCGTCTGTTGTTGATATGCTGAATTACAGAAGAAGAGAAGAAGAAGAAGGAGAAGAAGAAGAATATTTTGAGTGCGTTAATTTAAATAACGTTTATTAGTAAAATATCTAGTTTGCTAATAAAGCATATGCTACTAGTAATGACAATAATTAAGAGGAAAAATAATAAAAAGTAATAAAAAAAAGTATTAAACAAAAAAAATAAATGAATAAAATAATAACATTTCCTTGAATCAAAAATGCAATTTTTTGATTCAAATACCTGTCAATCATATAAAAATCAATACTTTAAAAGAATCCTACGTGTTTCTCTACCCCTTAGACATGTAGGTTAATAGTTGCATTCGGAGAAATATGACAAGGCCATCATAAGTTGCAGCACAGTTGTTCTGTATACTCTTCTAAGTTGTGTTTTCATATCGCTGTTCTTTCGGAGCAACAAAATTGATGCGATATCAAAAAGATGTATATACAAGAATACCCATTGTTTTCTTTGACGATTAGTGACTGATCGGAATGCCGAAAGACGCCCTTCTATGTATTTTTTTTTTCAGATTGAATTTTTTCGCTACCAGAGTCCCCTGGGGGAACCATTCATTACAACCCAAGAATTTTTCTGCGATTATATGAAATCAATTGGAATAGATTTTATATATATGTATGTAGACAATTAAAAAAAAAATAAATCATATAAACCTTTTTCAAACTAAGATACAAAGTGTATGGCTGGGTTGTGTCACATTTATTTGACGGTTGGTGCCGAACGAGTTAAGGTCTATGCCGTGGAGTCGCTTAGATTGAATAGACTTCCAGTGCTGCCATTTTTTAATATTTGCCAAAAATTTTAAGTAACCTCGCCGAATATCGATCGGCATTGTATTGCTTTTCTTTCCATCCGAAAAAAATTGTGAAAAATTCACTTTTTTGAGGTGTTGCAATGGTGTTACCCCTAAACGAAGTTAGTAGAACATCAAAAAAATTTAAAGTGCGTGAGGCATTGTGTTAGGCTTAGTAGAATAAAATTTCGTGAAATCAATCTCGTATACCAAGTCCGGTTCATCGATTACTTCAATCTTCAGATGTTTGTGTGTGAAAGTAATACCAAAAAAGAATCTACCTTTCTTGAGAGGTAGTAGTTCGTTATAAGAGAAAGACGACTTTCGTAAGGGAGGTGCCAAAGGAATGAATCGCGCCTCCAAGAGCAAGCAATCTCCCCAGCTGGCATAACTAGGCAAAGCAATTTTTCAAATAGAAATTAAAAAAAATTCTCCAAGGACAACTTAACTTACAGTTATATTTTATTGAAAAGTTTTGCTTTTTCCCAATACCAGGTTTAGTCACAGTCGTCAAGTAATCTCTCGCCTTTTCAATCGCGCTGTCACACAGCACATAAATTAGTTCTCTTCAAGTTTTAAGAAATTTGCATAAAATGATGCGTCGTATTTTATCTATACATTAATTTAAGTCGTTTCATATCTACATTAACGAGTTGACAAAACTCTATTAACATTTTGTTTGTTAATTAAATTTAAATTTATCTTTGCATTCTTATAAAAAAAACTCGTCTTCGAAAGACATAGATATAGTTATTTATTAGAAGGCGCGAATATACGGCCTTTTTTCAAAAAAATTCTTATTAAGGATTCATAGGAAAACCACATTCATAAAAGACAAAGAGATTTGTTCGAGCCTAACGTAAAACAATAAAAAGAACTTGAAGACCTAAAACTTCGTAACCTAATTCATTACTCTGTTCGTTTTTTTATTCTTTCGAACGCTAAGCTAACTATTATTAAAACTATTTATCGAAAACACTAATTTTATCTATTTGCTCTACATAACACAGATGTTTGAAATATTATTGTTAGTGCACTGTTCAACTTTGGCTTATCTACATAAAAAAGCTTTTTATAAAGATTAAATAAAAGAGAAATAATTTTATTGAACGCTTAAGTTGAACATTTGTTCTTGACATTTTATTCGTTATCCAATCTCCTTTATATGCCGGTGTTCTTTAGAAGAAGAAAGAAAAAAGAAAACTCGCTTTCCGCTATTGCTTTTCCTATCTTCTATCTATTTTGCTACTATTTACTTTGTTCGTGTGTCTGTGTGTGTGTGTGTGGGGGGGGTTAGTTGGGTGGGTGGTTGGGTGTGTTTTCTTTGTCGAATTAACACTCACTGAACCGTTTGACAGTTCCTATCAATTGGAGTTTGTTTCGAAAACTAATGAGACTAACGTTTATATCGATTTAGTCGCAATTGATGTTGTAATAAACATTTACAAGTTAGTAATGTTGATGATAATGCTAATGGTATTGTGCATGCATCGGTACTGGATGTTTATTTGCGTAACAATATAAATAAATTATTTAACTGTTCGATCCCATGTGGAATTAATTGCCACAACATCCTAAATAACAAAATTATAAAAATACGCATATATAACAGCCAATGGCATATGCAGTCCTCTTCTCCTCTTAAAACCTGATTTCTGAGGGTATTCGCCAAGATACCTCTGAAGACCACTTCCTACCGCCAAAGATAGGACTCATAAAGAAAAAATGCAAACAAGAAAAAGTAATCCTATCTCGTTGCGAGGGAAGATGCGGTTCTCACAATGAATATGAAACTTACATGAATCCCATGCTCACTTAACTTCTTCCGCTCACTGCCCCTGGCATACAATTATATTTAAATTAATAACATGAAATTTTCTTCCTACGAAGTGCACACTACCGAAGCTTGCAAAAAAGAAACGACAGAGATTTTATAAAATATACATGTTTTTGATTGGTATCACGGCTTCAAATCTGAATCGATGTTGGTCTATCCGTCCATCTGTCCGTAATGTCGGAAAAATTAAAATTTCATCTTCAGACCTGTTAAAAACATTTAAAGTTTTTATGGGTAATGAGTTATGGGAAAATGAGAGCAATTTAATTAAAGGATACGCGTAGCCAGTACAACATAAACTTTGTTTTGAAAAACAAAAAAGGAGAGTTTCCGCTCATACAGCATATACAACATTAAAAATTTCAATATATGTTCTAAGGGTGAACTCGTATCAGTAGCTGAGCAGGCAAAGGATATTGACTACCAACTCAATGCTCACGGGTTCAAATCTCAAGCGCGGTAGAGTTTTTCAATGCAAGCAAGCATATGATCTAAGTTATCAGGCAACCTTTAAGTCGACCATATATAAACAATAAATAAGTAATTGTTCTAAGAGCTGTTACTACAATGTCTGCAAAAAAAGGCCGGACCCACCCAGCACTTTATTTTAACACTAAACCTACCGTGCGCGGTCAAATGACCATTTTTAAAATTTCGTTTAAAATTTTTCGCATACAACGTTACTGTATCATCATGTAACTTATTGAGTTTTCCTAAAATATGCATACAAACTATTTTTCACTATTTACAACTTTTTTTATTGTTTACTTTACGAAAACAAACTATACCATGTCTAGTCTACCGCGAAAGGTCATTTGACCGAAATGATGAAAAATTTATGTTATTTACGACTATATTCTTCGATAATCGCATTCTTGAAATTGTTTTACGAGTCTAGAATGTAATTGTAGACTCGTTTCTTTGATTATTGATCATAAAATGATTGAACATGTAAGAGAATATACGGAATCAGAGACATTTCGAGTGTTGAAAACGAAATGGAATTTACTATTGCACAATTTTATGCATTTATTGGACTTCTATATGCACGCGGCGCATATGA
>KK499766.1:2635041-2683379 GCA_000688715.1 Glossina pallidipes
GTGATGAAAATGCATGAAAGTAAATAAAACATACAACATCGAAAAGCGGGGAACGAGTTTTTATTGTAGGATCAGAAAAATATTTTATTTACTATCTACTTTATTAAGATACATATGTTTTTACATATGCGGTCATTTGACCGCTCATGGTAGAAATAGGTATACATGGAATGTCGGTAGGTTTAGTGTTAATTAAAACAGCAGTTATGAACAATAGCAGAATTTAATTTTCTTACTTTCCCACTGTTTATGTGATTTCATTGATGATTTCTGTTAATTATTTCATGTTTTCCGCATTATTTCTTTAAAGAACATTGTCGCTCTAAAAGCCCTTGCCAAGCGCATCTATGTTTGAGAATTTAAATATCTACGATCTCGTGCCATGCAAGCTTTCCAGCAAAGTATAACTCTTGGTATGATTATCAGATGTAATATTTACTACTTGCAGATAAAATTTTGAATAAATTAGTGAGTAATTCTACGTAGACGTCTTCTCATGAAAAGTAAGCCTTTACATCGCATAAGGTATACTATTCGATAGTTTATAACGATCGCTGATGAATAATTATAATAGATAAAGTGCCGTAGAGTGTTTGATAGGGAGCCGATTATAACGCTTTAATTTGTTTTCGTTTTAAAATGACTCTGATATTGACTTAGTTTAATAACGGCTCGGATTAGAGGGAAAAGAAAAGTTATTTAAATTCTACCTCAGGCTGTTTACGCATACATTATTTAGTATGCATTGAATATATAATATCTACAGTGGTCAAACTTTTGCTTTTCGCCTAAATGCATGCTAACAACGTTATACTAACTAACTATGATAATTTAATGCAATATTATATACGCAATAGTTAGCAGAATGGTAAACAAAAACAGTCTCCTTATTTATTTAGTTAACAAAAGCTATTTTAAAATATTCAAAACATTCGATAAAATGGAATCATCGACATAAGCCATAGCCTTCCTATGCAGTCAAAACAATCTTTTTGCATTTGTGCTTTTGTGCATTTAATATAAAATAAAAAAGGGAGCCAAACACAACTCCGATTGCACAAATATCTATTTACATGCATACGCGTCGACGTACATGCGTATATGAATTGAAAATGTAGCTGTAGTTGTTAAATAAAAAATTGAAAAGAATTTTATTTTATGGAAAATTTGCTACAATTCCTTTCGTTTTCAATTCGTTGATTGCATTCATCGTCCATTATTCAAAATCGCAGGCATTTGTCGTAACGCGTGTAAATGCGCTTTGCTAATACTGGCATAGACGTTAAGTGTTTACTTTTATAAATGCATACGCGCACACTTACACGCACATATAGTTTAAAAGGGATATGCGAATGATACTTACTGGCTGATAGCACACTTCCGTTTCCGTTTGTCACCTATAAAAAAAAATACTAAAACATACCACCAACACTCGTAACGGAAGGAACTTGTTTAACAACAGCAAACCCAACTAACGTTTTACTTTACTCTATAGTTTTATTAAAGCAAACAAACAAACATTCGTGGTGAGAGCTTGAAATAACAACAACAAACGAGTAAAAAAAAGAAATGTTCAACGTAAAAAACAAACAGACAAACAGACAAATATAAACAAACAATATAATCCACCATAGCATAGCAATAACAAAAAAAAAAAAAAAAATAAAAAATAAAAAATACTATAATTTTAAGTAAATAACTATGCATGTGTCGATGAGGATGCGTGTGCATTTGCGCGTGTGCTTGTGTGTTTATGTATTTAAACAGCAATTATACAAAAAAAAAATACGCACACATACAACAAATGCAAAAAATAAACGGGAAAAAATATCTATGTGTGCATAAAAATTTTGCAACTTGGTCATACACACACATACACACATCATACATATGTAAAAATATATACATAAAAAGACGTAACGAAGCGAATTGCCCCCAAGTTCGTATTAGCACACACAGCAAATGAAATGAAATAAAGAGTCAAATTGAAATGCAATGACTCAGAACACGAACATAAAGCTTCCATTTCATATGTAAGTAAATACGTGAAATACGTTTTTCATCCATTAATTGGACGAAAAGCGGCAAAAAATGAATGAAGATAACTTAATATTTACACTCTCAAAATCACATACAAAATAGCGGATGATGACGAAGCAAATAAAATATGCGATAGGCCTAAAGGGGAATTTTTATTTTTAACCGACACACACTTAAAGTATAGAAAGGCGAGGTAAAGGCGGGCATGTTAATTTGCTAATTGAGATCAAGTTCGTCTTGGATTTGAAAAAACGCTTTATCGAATATTTGAACCAAACTTTGAATCAACTACCTGCTACATCCTGCTGCTGTAAAGCAGGGATGCCCAAGTGCTCGTCTGTTAATCACAGTTAGTAATGCCCGATTTTAAATGAATATGCTACCGAATGAAAGAATTTCTTGACCCGACGGGTTGTTTAAACGTTGACCGGGGACTCTCAGTAAATGTAATGCACCTCAATAACCCCCTGTACCTGAAGCACCAATTCATTTTAAATTCTGACTCTGAGGATTGTACGAGGTCCATCTACGCCTGATTATTTATAGTACTCGCATTTTTAGTTTACCTCAGCCCCCGAAAGTCGTGCCTAACTTAGCTAGGCATTCTTTGACCCACCCTTTCTCAAACAATCCAGTGCAAAAGACTTCATGTGACTTAGTGAATGGGCACATTGATGTTCGTGGTGCTGTACTTTATATTACGAAGACTTTGGCATAACTGTAAACAACCGTAGAGATTCTTGCTTTTAAAACTCTGTTATGTAATCTTGCGTAGGCATCGTAACTATCGCTTCCCAAAAAAATATATGCATCGAAAGAAAAGAAGTGACATGGCCCGCTATATGCTCTCAGCAACTACTACTTCTCGGTACTTTACGAAATAGCTGATTCTGCTCAGCTCGTTTGGAATCCCTTTATACCACAATACTTATACACAAAAGAGAACAATGCTTCATCTAATGCACCATCGCCCGAATAGACTCACATCCTCTATACATCATACCATAAATCCAAAATTCAGCTCTTGTATGGTAGCTTCCTGGTCAGCCGGCGCACAAAGTCGAATATACCGACTCATCATTCAGAAAATGTACTGAATCGTTTAAAAAGACATGTTGAAGATGAAGACAATTGATTGATTGTAATTAAATAAATTATTAATAGAATCGTTTAGTCTCCCCACACAGATTTATCATTTACTGATTGACCGTCACGGTTAGTAATGTCCACTATCGTTGCATAAATGCGAATATATTAAAAGTTTAAAAGGATATTACAAATGTTTCATCTATTATTGAACGTTATTCCCACTACTCATTTCTCCCTTCTCCCAAATTCTGCGATTTTAAAGCGAAGGATTGCTTGAGTAAATATCACTACTTCTTTCATTTTTTTGTACCTTTGCGATTCCAGCGATTTTTGTGCTGTCATTCGCTTGACGAACGATAATATGAGAGAATAAAGTCTGGAAATCTTTCTCAGTTTGAGTGACGGATTCATTTTAATTATTTACTATATAATATGGTAAGATCCGTAATGTGTTGATGTCAGTCCAGATTATCTTGCAATAAATTTGCTAAGTAAATTGCGATAATTGAACTAAACAAGCTATGACTTGTTGTGGTTGAAATTATCATTGTTAGTTATATTTAAAAATATTTTCAAAGAGTCCTCCCACAAATACTCGTATTTTAGTACAAATTTCAGCATAAAGACATAAAAATATCATAGACCTAATAATATCTGAAAAAGTTTAATATCTAACTAAATCTCCTTTAAACAAAATAACTAACAAATCAAATCGCACATAACACATCACTCATCAAATTCGTAGGACGGTATATAGATGTCATCACTATTGACGATTGCATATGGTTTATGAATAGTATCAAGTTTCAAACGTAACGTTTCAAAAGTTCATGACATTCTGATGATTAGTTTACAAGTGTATACGTCAGTAACTATCTTACATTTCCATGTCATCCGGCGCACTTATTGAGTGATGTATTTTATCAGCAGATACCATAGCAACCGATTCAGAATAATTTCCTAAACCGATTTAAATATGTCTGTTCGAGTTTTCCTTTTTCCCAAGGGGCAACGCTATTAAGAATTTGGTAAATTAGACCATTTTTGCGATTCCGTTTACCTTCCCGCATACTTTGAAATGCCGCTATATGAAAAAATTTTGAGATTTTTTTAATATTTCTAGAGATAAATCTTCAGAAAACACCATTTTGGTATACTGAATAAAGTTTAGGTCGGGTGGGACCATATTTTGAAGCCCCTTTCATATAAATGCCTTTGTCAAAAATAACGCTTTCTATGGCAAACACTAAAAAATTGGTATAAAACAGTCATTTGTCAAATGACATAGTGATTTAACGTGGTAATGTTGAACTCCATTTGTCTCTTATTCAGACATCACCTCTTATAAAATTCCTATTGAAAAGCCTATCTTTATATGGCAACAAAATAAAATTAGTTATGTTTTGCGACGAAGATAAATGAAGAATTTTATTAGGTGAAGTAAAGTAAGGTATTTAAGAGGCCAGCCAGACCTTAGCCAGCTATAACGTTTAAATTTACTGTTTTTCAATTTCTTTGATGTTGCCATGGATCAAATCGTTTAACTATTGCTCACTATTCTATAAATTCAATGTTTCCATGGACTTTTGTAGCAGAAATCACTATCACTACAACTCTTACTGGCACTTGAAAGATAAAGGTAGGTCGCCATCCATGTTTTCATTTTTACCACTAAATGTATGAGATGTTTGCTGGAGATAGCCCTTTTCCTATTCTCAATGCTCACATTACAACTTCATGAATAACGACTTCAATCGATTGCAACTATAAAGGAAACACAAGAGATGGGTTTGCAAAGAGTGCATTTAAAAATGTTATTTGTAGCTTAACGCTTTAAACGGTATTTCATTTTCGAGGATTCCATAAGTATAAATAAAACGGTTCACTAAAGTATTTGTTGTGATTTTTCAACGTTCACGTTACGCAAATATCGAACACATTATACCTTAGGTCGTTCGGTCATGTTTCCTTAATCTTGCAGCGTAACGACCGTAGCTAATCGAAAGTTATAAAATATGACAAATAATGGTTGACTAACCTTCTAACCTCAA
This sequence comes from Glossina pallidipes, assembly GCA_000688715.1. NCBI lineage: Eukaryota > Metazoa > Arthropoda > Insecta > Diptera > Glossinidae > Glossina > Glossina pallidipes. Next base: position 2,640,222 of record KK499766.1, read on the forward strand.
TGTCATTTAACATTAAAGCTACAACGAGCTTCGAAAGTCTTTTTCAAACGAAATTTTCTATAACAAGCATGTGTGAGTGTGATGCTTTTGCTAAACACGAAATGATTGCGACCATAGTCACAATCGATAATAATTCAATGCATTTCAATGAATTCAATTAGAGCTTCATTGTCACCATATTAAGAAAACATGTTTAAATCATTCCAGTTAATTACAAATGAATTACAAACGAATTGTGTGCATACAACATACACAGAAAGAAAATATACATGAACATACATAGAAGAGAAATCTGCATATGAACTTACCGTTTATCTCGACGAGTTTGTGAAGTGCGTATATACTCGTTGCCCAATGTACCGCCATAGCACAGGCTGTGATGACTCTGACCGGATCCTATTTTGGCAAATCGATAAACAATCAAACAAGGACCGTAAATATTCTCAAGTTGAAGTTGCTTTTGAAAGGCACGAAAGCCTTAAAGCATAAACAATCGATCGTATATAAGCACAAGTTGAACTCTAAAATTAACAAACACTGACATTATAACATAGCTTAAGAAAGGGAAATTAGGCAACACCTTAAATATATATATTTATGCAGAAGAAAAAAAATTTATATTTGCTCTATAAATGAATGAATACATGAATGCATGAAGTACTCTCTACATCCTCCATCTTTCTCTTTCCATCACTTGACGTACAATTAATTGCAGCTGCGAGTGATAAAGAGACTTTGCCTGCTTTTCACACATTCGCAGAAAATCTCTAAATTGCATTTTCTATTCAAATTTTTTTTAAGAGAATTCCGCGAATAAAGGAAATTCAAATGGAATTGACTGTTTAACCCACATGGGTAAAATAGCAAAAAAAGAAGAAAAGGAACAAGAGCAACATAAGAACATGCGAGCGAGTCCCTGAATGCTTTCTTGCTTGTGTTAATAATTCCTTACAAATGCGTTGTTTATGGTCTTTCTCTTCTGCTTCGCTTTCTTCACTTGTAAAATGAACACGTCATAGCTTAGTTGTTCAAACTTTTTAAACTTTTAATTTAAGTGAGTCCCATTATCAGAAAATGAATTTTTGTTCTTCGTACTAACGATAATTCATAATAAAAAAAAAACGTCGGAGTATTAGATTTGATACATTGCAATAAAAGTTGTCGCAACTAAATTCGGACAGACACCGTTCACGCTTTTTGTTGTTGTTGTTTTCCCCTGTCAGTCTTACATCTTGAACATAATTCTTTTAAGGACTGACGCAACTTAGCAAGAAGTTTTTCATCATATTAAATGATTTTGAGAATAATGTCGAAAAGCTCTTACGACGAGTCGAATTCGTTAAGTGTCCAATAAATAAGGGCTTGCGAGCGAAGGTACTATTCGGTTTTTAAACCGAATGCCCGTACCAATAACTTATCGAAATACACGAATCTCGACAGACATTTTTTTTTGAAAACCGAAAATATTTTACTAAACCGGCGTCATTTTTTCAACCCTACACCAAGGTACAAGAATGCATTAAGTTTGTACGGATGTATGCAACGCCCAGAAGGACTTGAGATGCACCCATCTTTTATTTTACCGATTGGTCCAGCAAGATTTCCTGAAACGATTTAAGTTTTCTGTCTGTCTGTAAGTTTCGTTTTCTTATACTCAACCTAAGGACCACAAATCTTCGAGATATTTTCGAATTTGTTGAAACGTGTTTTGATCAGAGGATGGACATCATCGAAGGTGACTTGGATGGGACCACTTTCCATATAATGCCTCATCTTGAAAAGTCATTATAAAAATAATTGTAGGATAGTGTAGAGTAATCGTAAGCCGTGGCCCACCATAGTGTTTATCTTTGGTTTTAAATGTGGATATTTTCAAAAAATTCTCCGTGTTTTATTAGAGTGTATATTATTATGAACCTGAAGTTAGAATTTTCAAGTCAATTGGTCTAGAATTAAGGTACATTAGTAATATGACCTCGGAAGTACCACAACAAAAAATCATATATTTTCGAGAACTGTTATGATATGAAAATTTAAATTTTAACTGCGTCAACAAATGTACGATCCCATAAAGGATTCATTCTAATACACTGATTGCTTTTTCGTTTAAATTCAATTCGCGAAAATGATTTTTGAATATTTTGAAAAAAAAAAGAAAAAATATGCATTTTTCTTACATTCGGCAACATATAGTGTAAATATACCAGATTTTCCTTTCCACGCATCGGAAATCTTGGAAATCTCAATATAAAATGAACATAACCACACGATCAACAAAAGTTTTAAAATCTCTTTAGATAGATCCGTCTGTCCTTCCGTGTTTCTTAAAGCGCAAAGTCGCAAAAGTTAAGATAGATGACTGAAAGTTTGTAAGTAATCGATGACCATAGTTCAAGTGAGGCGTACCGTATTATGGTGCGTTCAAACGAAATGAAAACAAGACTAAGGAAGACTCCCAAAAAATGACCATAATATGTTAGAATGTCTTGAGTTTTCAGTGTGAAGAAATTCGGCGCCATATAGCGAAACTCGCTCAGGAAATGTTTGCAGCTTTTACCTGGAATATCTTACCATCTCTGCTGTTATCAGCAGACAGTACCACTTCCTACTTACAGTAGATGAGTTATTATTTGTTCGTAGGGTGCTTCGATACTTACGACCATCCCCAAATATGGGCCTCAAAAGACAAGATTTAATTTGAAAGTTACATAAACTCTCAGCGTTCATTCACTTTGTTCTCAAATGACCACAAAAAAAAAGGGACCGAATTAATTTATATTTCCAAAACAAATGCAATTCTTTCTACCTTCATGACAAGGCCTCCGGACGTTAACCGTAAAAAGGTCAAATTTGGTCTTATTAAATGTTATGCAGTGACCCGAGATGGCGAGTATCAAAGTTTCGGTTCAAAGTGCATACAATAAGTATTTACATGAAATTCAGAAACAGAAAACTTATAGTTGACTTAGGCCTGCCATTTTGGGGGGCATTTCTTCAAATCAAGTGTGAACTTAAAAACCTGTAACTAGAGAGAGAGAGAGAGAGAGAGAGAGAGAGAGAGAGAGAGAGAGAAAGAGACAGAGTTGTAGAGCCAAAGATTAAGGTGCAGTTAAAACTTTTACCCACAAGTTGAGTTAATTTTGAAAATAACAAGTGAACAATTAATGGTTAGGACCACGTTCAATACCGAGTTTCAAAAACGTATTCATTACTTTGTGTCTTAAAGACCCAGAGTGACGTTGACGTCAAATAGGCATACATTGGTACTATAAGCACGACCCAATGTTTCGACAATCATCCTTTAAAGTATTAGTTAAAGTCTTTTAAGTTGTTTTACATTTGAATTTACATTTTTCCGTACCAAGAGAACTTATTACAGCACTTAAGTCGTTCAGTGCGTAACAATATGCATTTTTTATACGTTTATTTATATTCATTTGAGTATACATCAAAGAAACTGGAAAGGGAAGTAGTGTTATGAACTAGGTAAACTTAAGCTATTTAACTGCAAAGCACGCGTTATTCAAATAGATGAACAACGAATGAATGATTGTTGCCCAGCTTTCGTTCTTTAAACACTAGAGAGAATTGCAAAAAAGAAAAAGCTCGACCTAACCATCACTCGAATTACATTTTTATAGTAAGCATGCATGCATATGTCTATGCTACACACATATGCATGTCATGTGCAGGTGATGCATTTCGTGTTGCTATTGAAAATTCTTTCGCCCCCTCAAGGCGGCAGGTTTATACACAAATTGTTGTTCATACGTCTGACAAATATCTTGCAAGTGGGTGCAAGTTTATTTTTCGAATATCTTATCAGGCTACCTCAAGTCTTCACCTCAATTGAAGCATAGCAAAGCGGAAAAGAACAGAATAGGGAACTATAGGTAGAATGCAACTGAGTTGAGCTGAGTCTTGCAAGTGCGAATGAAAGGAGAATTGAAAATACAATAAAATTAAACATAAAATGCCTCTGAGTGCTGTTCAACACAACAAAATCTAATATAAATGTGTACATGCATGATTCATTCAGGCAAATATTGAATGCTTTGCTGGAAAATTCCTTTCAAGCGCATACACATAATAAAGAGAACAGTTGTATTTTCTGCCTTGCTTTCATTTTTAATTGGTTAAATTTCACTTTAATCAGTAACAAATGCCAGCGAAAGCTTACAGCAGATAAGAATTATTCACTTCTGTTCGATTGAGTAAAACAACAGCTATCTGCAATTGGAGATTAAAACGGAAAAGTAAGAAAGATTTCATGCAAATCACCAGTCGGAACCATTTATACATTTGTATATTGATACTTTAGCGGACCCTAAGAAATATATACATGAAATTTGGGGATCAACATCTCTTACAAGTTATAAGTGATCGTTATGTCTATATGTTATAGATAGATAAATTTTTAGACATATCAGGTCAATTTTTTTTTTTTTTTCAGATCAAACTTATAGGAAGTCCGTTTTCAAATCTAATCTATATACCACTATGCAGCTTCGATCGAAACACTAGCGATAAAGCAAGAGAGGAATGAATAAAGCTGCACTGAACAAAAACATATATACTTTATACGTTCCTTGATTGTTACAAGCAATAGAAAAAATCTGCTATATACCTTCCATTCCATTCCTTATAAAAGTCAGTCAGTCAGTCATTAAAACAAATTAAAAATTTATATATTCGAGAAAGAACAAGCAGGCAAAGCATTTCTAGCACATTGTCTAGTGTTGTGTACTGCATTTCGCTTATTAGTTGGTTGTTTTTGTTCTTTCTGAAATCATTATTAAACAATACATCATTTTGATTAAGGCCACATACAAAGGGCCACAATTCTCTCCACAATTAACATAAGGCTTGAATGTGATAATTGCTCGGTTCATTGTTTCGCAATTAACCAATCGATTACTTTTTCAGTTTCGAGTAAGGCTTTGTATTTGTAGTTCGTATATATTATAATTAATAAATAGTACAGCCTCACATGCCAAAGAAGTTCAAATGTGAAAGTTCGTAAGTGCATAGGAATTCTAAAAGTGATAAGCGGAATAAAAGATTTCGATTTGAAAAATTCCATAGCAATTTATATCATGTTTACATAGAGAAGCTATATATATTCTTGATCGGAGTCAGCAACAGAATCGACTGAGATGTGCACGTCTGTCAGTCATCCAAAACTTATCCAAAATCAAATCAGGTAAATATAGATTTCAGTTTACGGAATTACGCTGCGAATGCTGCTGTTTGCTTAAAAATAGCATTTGAAAAGTATACGCTATGTGCGATTTGCATATTGATCACATGACGCTTCACTTTGTTCTCTATAATCGCGCACTCCCGATTATGATGGGTACTAAAAAGGAAATTTTAACACAAGCCGAGGATAAGTTCTTTTCTTTTTTATTTATTTATTTATTTATTTTTTTTGTTTGTTTGTTTGTTTGGGTTTCCAATAAGAAAGCGTAATCTCTTGACAAACAAAATAAACATATTTTTTTCAAATTTTATATCGTCTCACTTTCCGAAAGTAAACTCGTATCGAAACTAGTTAAGCTCTTATCAAAATTGGATTCAACTACAAAAGCATTTTAGTTAAAAAATAAATAAAATAAATAAAAAGAAAGAATAAAAAGAAGAGTTTAGTGACGGCCCTATAATTATTCATATAACGACCTTTCAAAATAATGGAGAATATATAGAAAGTGGTTCGAACCATCTTCGATAGCGTCCACCCTTGGACCAAAATACGTTTCACCAAATTTCACCACCAAATCTCATCAAAATATCTCAAAAAATTTGCGGCCCGTAGTTTGAAAAGAAGAAAAGGAGATTTACCGACGGACAGCACAGCTTAGATAGATTATGGAAATAATTCTGGATCGATCATTATAACACGTCAGTGTACCAAATTTCATCAAACTATCTCAACAATTTGCGACTGATAGATTAAAGGCAACAATACAAGACGGGTAGAGCGGACTTATAAGCTGGGTCCATCTCAAATTCTTTTAGGTGTGCCTTAACTCCACACAAACTTAGTACATCCTTGTACTACAAGTGGGTGTAAGGTATCAAAAAGAGTAAAAAAGAAGAAGAAAATGAAAGCGTCCTACAGCACTGCAAGCAGCGTCTTCTTTCGATTTTAATTTTCTTTTTAATTTTTATTTCTTTGAAACATGTACTTAATTAAAAAACCGCTCGCTTATCCATCGTCCATCATTAATTATAATATGAAATCATGTTTATTTATTTGTATATTTCTTTTGTTTTTTTTTTTTTTTTTTTTGAAATCATTTAAACATCGATCGATCATATATCAGGCATTCATCACATTTATCATGAAGCATCCATTGAATTAGATGAGCTTGATTTCACGAAAGCAAAAAACAAAAAAGATGTAAGAAGAGAATGCATGGAAGCTTTGACGCCATAGTTGTATGGCTTGAAAATTCTTGGCACAATGAAGGATGCCATGTGAGATGTTATTATAGAAATGGACTCAACAATCTGACTATCACCACCACAACCATAATTAACTGCAAGCATCAGTAAACATATGCCGAAATTCTCTGGCTATCAACAGTGGTTTTCCTGGTAACCGAATGCCATCTATGCCACCATTGATGGGCCAATGACATATTAGAACATTAGTTACCAAAGTAGAAGCATACATAGAGATAATTAATTTAGTTTCTGTTTGTATCAAAGTAAGCAACAAAGGTTCATGAAATTTTGTGCGACTTGTGTGAACAAAAACCGCTACACAAGCTGCACTGACAATGTTATTTGCATTGACTGTCTTCACTTTGGATAACTATGTTAGTATATATATAGGGGAGAGCAGAGAATGTAGGAATTTGTAGGAATTATATTACCATACACGTTCACATACGTTCACGTCGTCAAGTGCATAGTGTGTGCGTTGCGTCGGGATAAACGTAACGCAACAACAATTCATATATTGATAAGAACTGATGGTAAATGATGGTGCGAACTTGCTTGCCTTTGTATGTACATGCAGGAAAAGCTCCTACGTGTTATTAACGAAATTTATGCAAAGTATATGCGTTTACATATGCACACGTACATAAACCACAACACACACACACACAGACTGCAACGAAGACAAGAATGACGAGCAAAATAAATAAGTACGCATATGAATATATATACATATATATATATATATATACATATGTATATAAGTGACTGGATAAGCATGTGCGTTAGTGTGATTTACATATGGATTTTAGTATAGCGCAAGCTTAACAATTCACTCAGGAATCAATTCGCAACCGTGCATATGTTGCTTTCTACTCTCTCTCCCTATACATCATGCAATAATCAGATCAATATATCAGATGTAAAAGCTTTCAGATGAGTAATTTGTTGTTTTTCATTTATGTTATTTTTTTTTTGTTTTTTAAGAAAATCCTGACGAATAGAGGAATGTAGAGGAAAATATTTGCATACATAATTTTGAGCGGTTAAGTTTGCTTATGCTATTCAAATGTGTTTGTATATTTTCAAGTACTTTTTGATTATCGCACGCACATTTTTTAAAATACACCCACTTTCTTTTCTCTAAATTGTTTTGGACAATTGTGATGTGTTTGCGAGAACACTTCGGGGCGCAACAAGTTGAAAACGTCTGTAAACGCGAAAATCTAAAACTTGACTGGTTTTTTTTTTCTAATACTTTTCACATTTGCAATCAGCGACGCAAACTGAAAATTGCTGGAGAAAAAGAAATGAAGGCAATAGAAAAAATGAAAAAAAAAAGAAAAAAAAACGGCAACTGAAACATTGAAAATGTTCGAAATCCCAAAAAATCAAAATGCATGAAAATAATAATTAACCAAAACAGCAACAAGTACAATAACAGACATGCGCAGATGAATAAACACCCATAAAAGCATCGCATCGCTGGCACCAACATCAACTACTTACCCACATTCCCACATTAAACAAAAGTAAAAAAAATAGTTATACTTACATACAATAACAATAACAAACAGTTAATCAGTCAGTTAGTCAGTCAGTTACTCAGTCAGTCAAAGAGTTAGTAAAGCGATGAGATAGTTCTTTCCATCTAGAGCCCAGCCATCATTCATTTTATTTGTTGCACTCGGCCTTCATGCGAATTGCGCTTAAAGAAAATTGTTAACGCCGTCTATCTGTGTTTGCAACTCAAAAAGAAAAAAGTTTTATTACAATTGTTTTACGCATCAAAAACACACGATCGTCGAATGCTACCTATCCTCAGATCAATTATTAATATTATTTTTATTTTTTTTTTTTTTCACTTTTCTATAAAAACTACTCAAAAAATAAACAATGTTTTTCTTCTTCGAAAATATTCTCTTATCAAAATAATTAAAAATGACACGAAAATTAATGTTTAGTAAGGAAATGCTCTTTCCTTAAAAACTTTGTATGTACAGTCGTGTGTGTGTCTCTGCATGACAGCATCTGAACGCCTAAAATCTAACAGTTATACACTTCAGAAGCAATCGTCTAACTTAAAGCATAAAATCTAAAATCACAATAAAATGATTTAATCGAATCGCATTACAATATTTTTAAGCTTTTATTTACAAACTATTCCAACTAATGATTCGTTACGTCCATCGTCACTATTCTGAGAAGAAACCATAATAAACTTGCTATCACATTGGCCGCATGAATTGTGATTTGAAAGCGGTCTGATTAATTTCGTCTATCTGTCCTACTATTTCTGACTTTCTGGAATTAATACGATTTGAGATAAAAAGCTGAAATTTCACATATAGCAAATACTCTACTCTCTCTTATGATATTGAAAGTATACTTACTTCACTCTGGTTTATTTTACCACTTTTGGCACAAGGTGCTTTAAGTTTGTGCGAATCTATTACTTTTCATGCCCCACCATATATGTACGCATTCTCATGAAAAGCCAACCCTTATATGCCGACGAAGTCTAACTTGTAACTTTCTATGAGAGAAAAACTGAAAAATTTTAAATTCTTTGATAAGTAAATTACGTTGGCTAAATTTGGATCACGTCAGTTGATCTTTTAACGCATTTCCCAATACAAGGGCTTTCATGAAATCTACGCCTTTATAAATAAATAGTGTATAATTTTTGTATTGCACGAAGCGATTTAGGATATTTAATGGGCGGCCAGGCTCGACTATAATCTTCTCATTCGTTTATTGATAAACTCAACTCAGCCGTAATACCCGCGAGAATATTAATTCTTCAATAGCTTGAATAATTTATAGGTTATCTCTACAATTTATGAGTACATGTATACGCGGTAGTATTACACGATAGGTCAATTTGCATACACATATGTACTATGTATTATAAAGTTTTTCGAGTGCATAGTAGTGGTTGTGTAATGCCTTTCACTTGGATTGGATCGATCATATGAAAGTAAATTCAAGAAAATCGATTAATATTGCGAGTGGATGCGGGTCCGCAGATAAAGCAATTAAAGCGGACAATGCATTGGAACGGAAACTATATCGTCGAGTTCCGAATGTGAAAGTGTAAAAATTTAGAAAAATATATTTTTTTTCTCTCACAGCATAGCCTTCTTTCGCTTGAATATCCTTGTCTTTGCAGTACTCGATAGTTTCAATAACCAGTTTATGTACTTATAACAACTGTTGAGCTCTTAAAAATAGCTTGTCAAGAGGAGATACCGTCTTTGCACAGATGGAAATCTTTCAGCACCAAGATATTTTTTCACATTTGGAAGGAGAAAATAGTCTGATGAACGGTAACTATTGCGCACGGCATGCATAAGGCAGCTTTTAATTTTGACCACAACCATAGCAGGCAGATTTATGAATTGTTCTACTGTTTTTATGCTCAGCTCGTTGGCATCTACGGCCTCGTTTAAACTCTCTCGCCGCATACAATATGTTTTTGTTTTAGACGGAGGAGCGGATTCTCTCAGAGCAAAATCTAACTGGCGTTTAAAACAGATTATACTAAGACAGTATTTTATTATATACCGATGGCACATTTTTGGAGGTCTGGATGGGTATTTCTGCCGTGCCATATACTGGAGGTGCATTTAAAACCTTCTAGAGACGCAAAAGAAAGTACGAATTGCTTTTTTCTTGCTTAGAGACAATCGTGTAAGCGCTTGCCTCGGAGTAGAAATATTGCGAATGTTAGATCGTTTTCAAGTTTTTATGTTTTTAGATAAATAAATATTAAGATTTTAGTTATTGGAATCATTGCAATGGTCGACGACAACAAACGTTTTATTCACAATCCAAACTATTGTAAATATGTTATGTTTTGCATTTTCATCGTAAAAAAAAAATAAAAATAAAAAAAATATGAATTCTTTTTAAGAGGAATTATTCGAACCGTACAAACAGACTTGCAGGCTTGTAAATATTGCTTGGCGTTCAGTTAATATTAAAAATTTTTATTTCTTTCTTATACCCCCTCTTAGGAGATATATCCGTCGAATATGTTAATGGCTTTCCGTATTTCGTCATCCCACTACCCAGTAGAAATGAAAAGTGTCGCTTTGCACTGAAACCAATTACCCATACGGTCGGAAATTTTATTGAAATGTTGAAAACGGAAGATCGGGGTATTGATCGCGCCACAATACTTAATAAAAATGGTATCCGAATAGCATCCTCATGTAACGTGGAAAGTCTACTGGATGAGCCGTTTTGGTAAGCGAGTGCACAAAAGAAGTGAAGAAATTACAAAAAAATCAATGATAAATTCTAGGATATACATTAATGACCAGAAATACAAAGTTGTACCACCTGAGAGAGAACGAGTTATACTGGAAGAGCTGAATAACCTGGGGAAAATTCGAGCTCTAGTTGGCCAAGTACAGCATAAATCAAATATTAAATTATATTTTCACTTAACATTTGTTTATTTTAACAGCTGTACGAAGCTCTGAATGTAGGCGAATATCATATACAAAAGGAACAGGAATTGGTAACAAGACTAGAAGACTTAAAGTATAAGTTAGCTCCTTTAGAAAGCGTAGGTTATTCCACAATCTAGTCAAATAATTGTAATGTTCGGTTGAAATTTCTTTCTTTGTTTCATTTAAAGGAAAAGACGGAACTGAGTGAGCAAGCGAAACGCAAAACAACAATAATGAATTGGTTGGGATTGGGTTTGATGTCAGTGCAGTTTGGAATTTTGGCGCGACTAACTTGGTGGGAATACTCTTGGGATATTATGGAACCGGTAACCTATTTTGTAACCTATGGTACGGGTATGGCCATGTATGCCTACTACTGCATTACACGTATCGTAAGTTTCGGTTTTTCTTTTATTTTCGACATTTTAAATCTCTTAAATATTTCCTCGTTTATAACTCTCTTATAACTAGGAATACAATATGCCGGATGTTAACAAACGACAATACCTCTTAACCATGTACAAACGTGCCAATAAAAAGAATTTCGATGTAACCACTTACAATAGTTTAAAACGTGAAATTGCTGAAATTGAATATGATTTACGTCGTTTACGCGATCCTCTCAATATTCAGCTGCCTCCTCATATCGATCGCTCTCAGCAGCATCCACCTCTGGAACAAAAAATATCACGCAAAAGTGCCACAATAAATCCGGAGCCAGCCGACGGCACCACAACGACAAAAAAAGCTGGCCTCAGTTTACCATTTTTAAGTTCAAAAGCCTAAAAATTAGATAAAAATATTTGCACAATTTACTTAAAAGTTGCCTTTTTAAATACCCTATCCGGTGTGTTTGAAATCATCCCATAGAACTTTAACGCCAGCTTCAAGTTGGTTTCCTATTTCATTTATTACATCTATTTTGTGTGTTAGCTTTAATGTGTTTTTGTAACCGTTCAATTGTCATAGCGTCGTCCATTTACCTATTTAAGCGTGGGGCGTTCTTCATGTACTTCAAATCATTTGGATTGAATTTATTTATATTTATTTATGGCTTATGGTTTAAGCTACTTTTTCAATGATTCAATTAATTAAATGTTGTTGTTGTTTTCTTTTTATATCTTACTGTATGATTTATAGCAAGCGATACATTTTTATTTAGTCAGCCTCCATCTCCGCAAATTATGGATAAGTATAATTAACACTAGAACTGCCGAGAACTTCACTTTACCTCTTTTCAACTTTCGAGCTTCATAAAGGCGTATAATGTTTAAAAATTTTTCATGATTTATTTTTATGTAAAGGCCATTAAATATCCATAATATAATCAAATTTAGTCTCCCTGCAATGCTCATCGCAATGCTGGTCTCATAAAAAATACAAAAAGAGTGATAGTAGGAAAGATGATTCAATAAACGTAAAATAATGTATACACGATCAAAATCAACTATTTAACCATTAGCTGCATCAAAATTATCGGTAATATCTTCGCGGAGTGTTGCCTATTATATCGGTTCAATCGATTAAGAAATAGATTCGCCAAATATCAACTTATTATCTTCGTTTTGTACGACTTTGCTAGACATACAAAAACAGTGAATCAAATTGACTCAGTTAGTATGCGCAGGCGTCCCTCGCATAACACGGTTAATTCGTATCGCGTTATATCGGAACACTGTTATACAAAACTTTTTTATTCATTTATTTAAACTAACATATAAAATAACATAAATTAAACTTAAATATAATATAAAACAAGGTAATGTGTATCGCGTTATATCGAGACCAAGTCTTAAAATGTAAAATTTGATGACAGCTTAAATTGCGTCCAAAAGAAATTGAATTTACTTATAAATGAAAAAGTAAATTCACTTCAAATTTTTCAAAAAAAAAAAATTATATGAAATGGAAGATTGTGATGTAAAAAATAAAATTTAAAAATATATTCGAAAGATAATAATGACGATCGCAAAATTAATTTTCCTCAAAAATCATTAGATTATCAAATTTGCCCTTAAAGTGGATTGGAATTAATCTTGTTAACTATAAAATAAATATAAAGTAAAAATCAATTAAAAAACAACACATATTCGAATCGTGTTATAAAATTCGTAATTTTTGCACGATAGTGTATTGAAACCGTGCTTGATAAATTCCGTGTTACACAAGAGATGCCTGCATGAAACATCGGCAGTTGTAGTGTTGAAGCAGGTGATCTTTCTTTAAACTTCGACATCCTGCCAACAGTTGTTTTGTAAGAAGATATTCAAAAGCAAACTTTCCATTGGAGACCATCAGCTCCCAAATAAAAATTTTCCAACAATTTGTCTACGGTAGTACACATACAAGTCAAATATGTTTTACTTTATCGAAAAATTATTTATTTTTTTTGTTTTCATTTACCGCGTGTAGCGTAGTGTGACAATTATTTTTTTACGTAAATGAATCCATTTTCGATCGTTCAGAACAATGTCAAAGAGTTTCCACTTTAGTATATTTTAACCACTCGAGCACTTAAAATTTTCTTTAAAATTTATCGCTTTTCCACCAACGACAGAAGGATGAGCAAAAACTTGAAGCCTCGACCATGCGTTAGCAATACCTAGAAAGAGACTACACAAAATACAAATATTTATATATATATATTTTTAACGGTATCAAATTTTAATATCATTTAGCCTTGTCCGTCATTGGAACAACTCGGAAACGAGAATGCGACACATTTACCATAAGTTTAAGAATTAGCAGGATTCGTTCACACATGCAAGTGCACAGTAATCAAATATATGACTCAGTCCCCCCGTTGCGTTTGGGGGGAGTCCAAAGGAAAATGCTAACGCAAGCAAACCGGAATATACGAAAATGCTAAACAAGTAAAGTTCAGTAATTTTACGATCACTTTTTCAAAAGACAAAGATTGTGAGATCTGTTTTTATATATTATTTTCATTTGTTTTGGCGGTCAAGCCGGTCTTTTTAGCAATTCTTTAGAAATTAAATAAAAATGATTTGCGACTGTCATAAGTTTCATTATTTATTTATATTAAATTTAACGACAACAATAAAAAGCATTTAAATTTATCGAAAACATAAAGTTATTAAGATTAGTTGAATATATCAATACGTGCACATGTATGTATGCATTCACATATATATAAATATATATAATAAATGTTGTGCCAAAATAATGTTTACTTTTACAAAAATCGAAAATGCATCCAATCCCTTGTGTGCGTGTGGATAATTACAAATACTAAACAAATGTGTTCCTGACGATATCCTATTACGACGTAAACTTTTTTAAATAAATTTTAATTATATTTTTTTATTTTTTCGATTTTTTGTTCTAATTTTCTTCCTTCGCTCACCATCACCTAATACTAAACTTAATTTTAACTAAATCTGCAAAATGCATAAATGATTATTTGACTACATTTTGAAATGGGATCGACATGTGACTCTCTCTCTCTCTCCCTCTCTCCCTCTCTCTCTCTCTCTCTCTCTCTCTCTCTTTTTAGTTGATGTTGGCTCACAATCGCAAAAATTCATTTGTAGACCTGACCTTATAGGCAGACACTTCCACTTACTATAAGAGATCTGAAAACTATAAAACAACAAAAGTTTCGTTCTTGTTTAAGTTGCAAAAAAGTAAAGTAAAGATCTGAACTCCGCATGCAGATAGTTGATGAAATTACTGCATCATTTTTTAACTTTTAACTTTTCAATTTCTATTCAAATCAAATTCCATTTTGTTAAACTGAACAGTATTTTGCTGGATGGATGACCCCTACGAAATAATGTTCACCCTAATCGCATTTTTCATGAAGTGGAAAATTTCAATGTTTACAGAAGAGAATGCTATAATCAAACTAATGTTGATCTCTTAACTTATATGACCTCAAAAACCTTCGCAGACCAGTCATGTAAATCTATGTCACTTTTATTTTATTGTCTACATCACATGTGGTGTAAGAGTAAATTAAAATTTTGCGGGTGCATTCGAAACTCAGAAGCGCTTGAGATAGACCCATCTTTTACTATACCGATCGATTAAGAATTATTTTCTGAATCTTCTCTTCTTGTGTTCAACCTGCAAGTCGTCTTTTGCGAGATATTTCGATGCAATTTAGTACACTGACGTGTTTTGGTCGAAGGGCGAACGCTGTTGAACATGGCTCGGGTCGGACTGCTTTTGTGACCGCTTTCCATAACGTCATATTTTGAAAAGTCCTTATTAAAATGACTGTAGGATGGGATAGGATAGTTAATAGTGCGTCTTAGTCATCTATAATGTTTTTACTTGTTACAACATTAGCTTTTGTTCTAGAATTTTGGAAACGTTCCAGTCTACTAAACTCTATTATCCAATTACGCAAAGATGATATATTAAACACGTGACCTGATATGATCCGAATTCATTTTCCTGCTTCCTCACACACAGACGAGGGCTTGCCATATAAAAAATTACCTTTCATGAGAACTACTGCTTGGTATGCATTCCTCTAAATAGACCTTTGTGATGCAAGTTTAGTGCAGTTAAGATGGAATTATTATTACTATTACTTTCATCATAGAATAATAAAAATCAAGTGTTTTCTTAGAAACTT
This sequence comes from Glossina pallidipes, assembly GCA_000688715.1. Taxonomy (NCBI): domain Eukaryota; kingdom Metazoa; phylum Arthropoda; class Insecta; order Diptera; family Glossinidae; genus Glossina; species Glossina pallidipes. The sequence goes on from KK499766.1 coordinate 2,655,735, forward strand.
TTACTATAAGAGAGCTGGCCTGAGCTAAATTTTCGACATTTATTTTAACGCCATTTAAAATATAAAATTTTCTAACGATTTTTGGAGAAATATATAAAAAGTTACACGGGCGGATGGACGTAAAAAGATGGTTTTTTTCCAACCCATTTCCAAAGCACGTCAGCCAATTTGCCATCAGAATACACCGGCCTAAACGCAAATATATGGACGGATATCGCACAACAATTTTGACCCGATCGACATAACAAAAAACAGACCTAGCGTAAGTCATTCTTATATATTTTATAACATTAGTAATGTTGGGTATAAAAAAGTCGAGAAGATCGAAAGAAGTACAATTCAATACTCAATAATATTGAGTAAGCGTTGGTGATGTTTTCCAATTTTTGGGAAACCTGCAGTATCTATCATCTAAAGGGTATAGGAGGAAAGTTTAACGTTTATCCGTTGAAATTTTTTAGTAATGAGCAAAAACGCGTTAAACACAATAAAGGGCCAATGATCCTTACTTACGCAGTCGTGCCATCTTCACGAACTATAAACGCGAATTCATTGTTTTCGTAATAAGTTTTAACAATTTCTGTACGCTATGTACACCTGTGCATGAATTATATTCCACAATGTCAAGAACTAGACAAATTTATACCAAGTCTTCATCAGAAGTGTGTTTTATTTACGTTTACTTAGGGAACCACAAAGTGGATGAACCTATATATCATGTTTTTCGTGTACTTTTAAATTTCTTTGAAATACTTTTTTAAACCCATCGGATAAAAGGTTATATTTATGCATCGATAAGCTAAAAGCAATAGAAGCAAGCTATTTTCTTGTTCTCACGTCGATGGCTAAACTAAATAAAAACAAGTAAGAAAATTGAATTCGGTCGGGACCGAATCTTTTATGCCCATCATCGTTGTCCTAAAAAAGACAAAAGAAATAAATGAACATAATTTTCATGCTCTATAATATGGCGTGGGCGCAGCTGATTTTTCTATTTTCAAAATAAAAGTTTTTGCCATATAGGCATGTGAGCATTATGAGCGTGTCCTTTGAAAGGTTTAGGTCAATTCCAAATTCTTTTGCAAAATTTGTAGGCGATATCTTCATTTTCACTAACAGGAGATTGTTAACCAAAAATGCTACAAACTTACACAAACAGACATATAGACATACGAATAGGCGGACATGATTAGTTGCATTCCGAATTTGAAATTGGCCAAGAGTTTATATACTTTATAAGGTTTTTGAAGCTTGCTTGTGCGCGTTATAAAGGTATTGAAAAACCAATTAAATTTTGATACACTATATAAAATGGATAGGCGTCCATTTTTGTGCACCAATGCTATGCCATCACTCATAGAGTATGCGTTCAAATTTTTGTACATTTATTTGCTATAGTTTATGAGTAATGAGCAAAAACCAATTGTTCATTGCTTTTGAAAAACAGAGGTATTGTCAGATTACGTAGTGCTATAGGCGTGTCCTTCCACCGATTTGTCCCATTTCCAATACCAACCTGCGTGCAAGAGCTTCCAATGTTTCTGCCAAACTTGAAGTCGATAGCTTCATTTTCGCGGCCAAGATAATGTTTGCAACAGACATTATACAGACATCCAGACGGGCAGACGGGCATGCTTAAATCGATTTGGAATTTGATGCTGATCAAGAATATATATACTTAGTAGGATCTCTGATCCTTCCTTGTCGGCATTGCAAGTGTTTTCACAAAATCAATATACACCTCAACCTTCAGTGATGGGCATAATAAAGTTGAAAAAGGGCTGAAGAAGGTTGAAAGTCGCCTCCTAACATAGAATGTTAGAATGTTTTTTTATGTATAATAAATTTCTTATCGGTTAACAGTCAACATCAATGGATGGAAATGTAATCAAATTAAATTTTTTGATGGCGAATAATCAAAATTGAACCGAAAGTGCGCGTATATCAATATATACTAGTTTACCTATAATTGTGTTCAGTTCATATTTCTATTTTCTAATTCCGAAAATACAAAACCAAAAACCCAATAATATGTTCGATGCTAAACGTGTAAATATATAAAAAAAATCTGCACCAATTAGTTGTAATTAAAATTAATAAACTTTAATGAATATAAAAAACAAAAATTTATAAAATATATATTAAATAAGCATACCCTTCATAAAAGAACTTGACGCGCACATAATTTCTCCGAGAAAAAATTAGAATGAAAAATTGTAAAAAAAAAAAACAATAAAACAAAATATGACACAAATCAAGATTTCTATTGTTGCGAATATTTTTTCATTTGTACATAATATGTATTAAAAAAAAAAAAAAAACAAAAAAAAACAAAAAAAAGATAAACGTCCTGCAATAGAGTCTGGTCACGCTTTACTATAATACAATTATTAAATAATTTTATTGTTAAATATTTTCATAACATTTACTGAATAGTGAATATTGAACTGTAATGCACACAGGCATACATACATATATACACGCACACGCACACACATGCACATACACGCCCGTACAAAAGCATATATTAATTAATTACGCACTGCGAGTTTCAAATTCCTTAAATTGTACATAAAATATTAAAGCGAGAGATCTCAATGCATAACAATGATTGATTAATCCATGATGAAGATAAACGAACAGCAAATAAATAAATCAATCGCGCGTATATTGAACTGAATAAACTCTTTTAATTATTCAATAATATTAAGAGTAAATAAATACAATTATCGCAACTTAATATCATACATATATATATATATATATATATATTATGTATATATATATATGTATATATTTATCTATATACGTATATATGTATATATATGCGTATATGAATACATGTACATATATATATATATACATATATGTATATATTTTATGTATTTTGTACGCTTAGTATTAAAACAAAACAGAAAACGGTTGTGTTTAAAAATTTTTTACTTGTTATTTTGTACTTCACACTCATACACACGAAAATAATTAAGAAAAAAAAACAGAAAACAAATGAAAAATAAACTAAAGTAACTTAACTTATAATATGAATGTTAAACGATTCATAATTATAACCTTAACTTAACTGTTCGCATCGTGAAACCAAGTCACGAATCCCTATACACTATTTAAGTAGGTAAACACCGCAAGCATCAAAAGAGGGTAGAGCTCGTCAGGACTCGTTCAACATTATCATACCTTCATAGGCCAAAGCTTTAGAAGAAACTGTAATATTAATCCGCTTGAGCGATTACACGGTTAATGAACTTAACTAAGGAACAAATCAATAAAAAAACATATAAAAAAACAGACAGTATTTTGAGGACGTATCGAAATTTGAATCAGAATAGAGCATACTTTGCATTGAATTTTAAGAGAAACTTGGAAAATATAAACACAAAATTTCACTTAATTTTAGCTTGTTGTAGATGTGTATCGAATTCCATTTTTAAACTTGATCTGCGGCCATCCGCAAGGAGTGTATATCCCAATTTTAACTCGTCAATTAGGATGACCGTAAAATTTCCAAGATGGACAGATGGATGGATGAACATTTTTGAGTTGGTTAAGAACTTATGTAGCGGACTATGTGTTATTGACTAAAAAGTTTTTGATCAGTGTATCAGGCAGTTCGCGGAAAATAATTACCCCAAAAATGAAACAATATTACCTAGTTCTAGATCTCACTTTCAGTGATAAAAAATTTTTTTTTTTTTTTTTAGGAATAATCCTTCGTAATCCAAACTTATTATAGTAAATTTTGTAACAACTTTTAATCATAAAAATCAAAAAATGCCTTCTTATCAGGTTTATTTTCTTGTAGACAGATATCATATAGACAGAGGGAAGGACAAGTTTAAATCGATTTAGAAAATTATTCCGAATCGATTGACATAATAAAATAGGCGAATCTATCTCAAGTCCGTGTTTGGATATCGCGGAATCGCCAAAGACTTCACTTTCTCTGATTAACTTACACAGTTACATTGAGCTTCGTCAAGCTATCTCAATATTTGAAAAAATCGTCATTAAACAGATTAAATATGCGTTAACGTCAGCATAATTATTCCATTCGTATAATGCTTTAGTCGGAATCGGCAGAGGCTAGTTCACCTCCAGCTGTATACAAAAACAGCTAAGTACGTAGCCTTTGTCGCCTTATTAAACAAACTCGCGTAATCAATAAACTGAAATATTCTTTTAGGCAAATTTTCTACAAATGTAAAAAAAAAGTTGCAGAATTGCAAAAGAAACGAAAGGCTTTTACTATATTAAAAATTTGCCGCTTCGTAAGTAAAAATCATGATAACGCAGTAAATAGATTTTATAGATCAATGGCCTTTTTTCATTACACGCTCTTAAGTGGAAATGCACACTACACTAGGACTAAAAAATTTCCCATTAGTTTGAAAAGATCCAAAACGAGTGTATTTCCTCAAGTTATACACAGCATTTTGAATATGACGGCTGTATGCGCATTTCATTCAATCACATTTAGCAAACAATATCATCTTAAGTCGTTTCTTTTCCCTTCTTTATTATTGACAATAACAGAGGGGTGATCAGGGTTACTTTGCAACGTCGAACGTTTGCTTTATGAAGATGGTGATGATAATTGGATAAAAACATAATTAAATTTACAATTCTATGTTTAGTTCTTTATCGCATTTCTCAACATGGTATAGGCAGATGCTATACAAACATTTTTTAATCAAATGTCAACTTTTCATCTCATCTTTGTCAGGAACATTTTCACGATACCCGGTTGAAGGTAAATCGACTCATTAGCTTCAACTAATCTTAGTTGTTATCTATACAGTGTGATGAGATTGCCATACTTCCATGCCCAAGCTTACTTTTATGGACCTATGGATTGCCATACTTCCATGCTCAAGCTTAGTTTTATGAACTTACCGAACGAATAGTGTCCTCTTAACAAGCTTCCTTAAGAATTGAAAATTTCTCAATTAAGACCATATCGTCCCTCTCACTTGTGGCACTTGATCAGACCGTACCGACCCTGGTCCAACTATAAACATTTGCTACAAAATTTCATTTTTGAATTTCTTTCTATTCCCACACTAGCAATCGAAACATTCATCTTATAACACTTTCGGCTCGAAATCGCGATATAGGATAATATAATCAATCATATCAGTTTATAGGCATATGCCTACGCCTCTATATAATATATATGCACGCATGTTCGTATATGTTTGCAATGAATATTTGATTTCTTTAAATCATTTTCATTCACAGAGAGTTTGCTTTTGCAGTTTAAAAGAAAACGATTTGATAAAATCCAAAAAAAATTATATTCGATTTGGGGCGAATTTTTTGATATCCTGCACCTTCAGCAAACATATGACAGTCGTAAGGATATTGGTTATTTAAAAGCATGTTCATAAGCCAATCGAGGTATTTTTTGCACCAAAGATGATCAATTTCGTTATAACAATAAAATTTTGCAACACGTTTTAATATCAATTCTCGTCTTGAATTTTTACTATCGCAAGAGTGCCAACGACTGCTTCGCGTACATGTATACATTAACCTCAAATTGAACAAGAAAATCGTCCAAACATATTGCCAGATGTTATAAACAGACAGTGGACACTCAATCGTAATGATGAATATAAAATTTATTTTCGGTCCTTTTTCCCAAACTCTACAACTTACCTACACATGCACGAAGTGCATAAGAGCGCATTCATTCAATTTCCATAGGCGCAGCAAACTAAACACAATCACGGATTTTACTTAGCTCTATAGATTCAAGTTCAAGCAGTAACAACGCAGAAAACATACTCTACACTAAGTTTGTGCGGATGTTCCCAATAAACAGAAAGACTTAAGTTAGGTCCATCTTTTACTATACCGATCGATTCAGATTTGCATCAATCTAAACTTGTCTGTCCGTCTATCTATCTGTGTTCTTATGTTCAACCTACAGGTCGCAATATTCAGATGATCAAATTTGTTACATCGACACGAACCCCCATATAAAGCCTTATTTTTATAAATCATTTAGCGAATAATTGTATTTAACGAAGTGGTGCAGGATATTTGATGGGGAGCCCCGTTCCACTAAAATGTTTTCAATATTTTGTTTTTTTTCTTTTATGGCTTTCGTTTTCCTGCGCATAATTTCTCGTCCATTTACATTAGCAAATAAATATAATTACGTTAGCAATTAAAAGCGTATAACAATAAAGTTTAATTTTATAGTTTATGTGATATATGTTTTGTACATTCATGTATAAAAGCGGAAATGTCCTTAAAGAAGCCTTTATATCTTAGCAGCGTAACAGTATAATACAATGTATCTGTTTTTTTTGTAATCGAAATTAAGTAATCTATTTATACCCCTATTTATCGTCAAGCTCATCGCACTTCACCACCTTACCGCCTCATCCTTTCCCTCTCTCTTTCTCTCTCTCTCTCTCTCACTCTCCCTCTCTCTCTCTTTCCTATTTTAAACGATATAAAATTTAAAAGTTTGAAAATCTTAAAAAAATTTGCGAAACCTTTTCCTTCTTATCTTTAACAGAAAACACGTGAAATTCAAAGAAAATCAATAAAAAAAAAAAAATAATAATAATAATAATAATAATAGAAGTAAACCTTGAAATAAAAAATAATCTTTTTCTTTCTTTAATTGTTATATGCTTTAACTATATATAAAAATATAAACATGTAAACTAAAACAGCAAGAGCAAAACTAACACTAAAACTTGAAAATACATTTGAAGGAAATTAATAATAAAAAAAATGAAAACTACAATAATAATAATAATAATAATAATAATAATAATAATAATAATAACAATAATATTAACACGCATTTAGCAAGCACTTATTTGAAAACTTTTTAAAAAAGTAAAACTGGGAAAGTAAGATTAATATACTGTTATATACGCGAAATGTCCTTTGCCCCTTTTTTTTATATTTCCATTCAACTCCTTTTGACATTAAATTCGTACTACTAAAGTTTCTACATAAAATTCTTAGGATATCTGTTTACAAATTATTTACAATACTTCCTCCGATCCTGGCCGTTTAATAATTCTCTCAATTCGACTGACTGACCGACTCTGCAAATATTTTATACAGCATATGTATACCCTTTTACAGGCAACGTAGCAAACTATAATATATTTCATAAGGGTGTGCAAATAAATCCGGATTTAATTAGCAAAGACACTTAACAACTCTCCTAAGCACTTACGATCAAGATAGAGAAGGTTGGATGGTGAAATACTTCTGTCGACATCTCACGAATCTGTATGAAACTACCTTTCAAACAAGTTAAACAAATTCAAATTCTGCTTTGCGACACCCTTTGTTTTCTTCTTTTTTTTTTTGCCCACGAAATGTTCCGCATGTTATCAAATATAGGATTTGGGTTCCGAATATACATTTTTTTTAACTAACATAATTTAGCTATCGATTCAGATTTTATACCATGCCATAGCCATTTAAGAAAATAGAAAATGTTTTTTATTACAGAACAGAAATTTCTGTATGTCCCTCGTGAATTTTTGTAGGTACATTTTTGAAGCTTATTCTGAAATTACTAATGCAACTGTATCGTCAATTAAGTGAGGATTTGTGATTTGCTGATGCCGTCTAAAAGTGAGTACTTTCTAGCCTATGAAAAATATTGTTTGTAATAAAAAAAAAAAAAAAAAAAATTCATATTATTTTTAAAAAGATCGATTATATTCGATCGTTTGCCGCCGTCTGTTACCATTGTTTCAATGACATTGCTTCTGTTATTTTCAAAACAACAACAACAACAAAAGTACGAGTAATAAAAATTTTGCTTTTCGATAGGAAAAAATACCCTTCAAGCTCAGAGTGTTGAATTGTGTTATGGTAACCAATTTTTCGGTGATTTTCTCATTTCAAACGAGGTCGTGCATATAGCGATGACGCCGATCGCATTGAGCGCCTAAAATAGGTGCTCACATCAGACAAGATGAGAAGAAATCTTGAAAATTCTTTATTCTCTTTCCTAATAATCGACAAGTAAAGTGAGAAGAAGTAACCGAATACTAAAAATCTTAAGAGATAAAGTAATCACTACTTTACGTAATCATTTGAGCATCAGAAAGGCATTCCACAAATGGGTACACTCACTATGGAACGGGTACAATCAGCACGTTATGCTATTGATTCGGAAAGCTGTTTGCTTGTTAACCACAGCAAAAAGCAAGGTATATATCAAAGAATTCAAATCTGAGTTCATCCGTCAACTGAATGCAAAGCAGATAATAAAAGTTATGCTAAGTTATATGTAAGCTCTGTTGCAGGATTACCTTCTTATCGTTGCCATGTTTAATCCATTGAGTTTTTACAGAAGCAAGTTTTGTTTTTTTGCATTAAAAAATTTAGGTGGCGATCCTTTTGTCTCCCCTTTGTGAACAGCGATGAGAAAACTACTTTACCAGCATGCTGAAAACACCCCCGTTTCGAAAGAGAGTTTAGGGATACTCGCTATTGCCCCACAAAGTTCACCAGCACCCGCGATGAGTATGCAAGACGAGATTCCATCCGGGCCTGGAGAAAAACTCCTTCCCAATGAAACTGTACTATGTCGAACTTCACCATTGGGAATGACAAATTTTGGTCTCCGCGTATTAGTTGCGCTGGAAGTATTCCGCGAAAGTTTCGAGATTTCTTGTCCTTCAGAGGAGTCTCGATCTCTATATGATACACGCTCAGGAATAGTAGAGACATAGCTTCTTTAGTTTACAAAATTATAAAAGTATTTAGAATTGTAGGATAGTGAGGATTTCATCCTTAAAAGACAGCATTTATAACACAAGTTATTAAGATAATTAAGTCGATGTCGCATTATGGCATGTATAGAATAGTCATAAGACGAGCCATTTTTTAGGACATTTTTTGTATGCCTTATTCTTCAAGACCGTTAGTTGAAGTAATAAGGTATGCCCGACTTTGTATGACACTTTGGTTTAATAGAGACTGATACTGGTATAGCCTCTTTCAACATATTACAAAAGGACTATAGGAGGATGTCAATACCCTTTATCGCAAGATAAAGATAAGATATTCACAAGCTGACTTTTTAGCAACTGCGTATTAGCTGTGTGAAAGTCATAACTTCAAACGGCAGTGGAACGCCGCGATCCAAGAATAAAGCTGCAGAGGCCCTATAGTGTACGTACATTCTTGATAAGCATGAAATTCTACATTAATTAAGCCGTGTCTGTCCGTCTGTACGTCTATATGATGTGTGTTGCTGGCATTCTCCGGAGCACAAAAATAAAGATATCGACCTCAAATTTGGTAGAAACATTCAAACTGTTTGTATGCATATTGGTATTGAAAATGGACCAAATTGGTCGCTTGTGACAAAGTAAAAGTTTAATAAAATCTATGAACTTTCTTAGCAACGTCTGCAAATAATTACTTCCCGCGGTATAATGAACTAATGTACATTCATCCTTGCTAGCGGATATAAAAATTATTTTATTTATTTACATATTTTTTCATTTTTTTTAACTCTTAAACGATGCAACTTCATTTACAATAGTTATTGGTTTTACTTTTAACCAAACTCTTCAAGACATAATTCACTATAATCACAAAACAAACACACAAATAATTTGTGCTAGAAGCATGCTTTGCAAGCCAATGCTAGTATATACTGGCATCCCTCGTCTAACACGGTACTTATAATAGGGTTCTGGTACAACACGGTTTTAGAATGTCGAATGTGTGGCTATATGGAAAGTGATCGAAAAAATGATTAGATCGAAACCATTTACAATAATGTTCTTGCTTGGGCCAAAACACGTCACTGTACCAATTTTTATTAAAATATCTCAGAAATTAGGGCCTATAGGTTGAACACTAAAGAACAAGCCAGACGGACTTACAGGCAGCAAAACTTGAATCGACTTAGAAAATATAAAAAATGGATCTGTCTTAAGTTCTCCTGAGTGCTGCCTACATCCGCAATAAACTTAATATATCTTTGCACCACAAGTGGTGTAGGGTTAGCTTTAATTTTTGTGATTGTTATCGTTATTTTTTGAATATATTTTATATTTTTAATTATAGTATTACATCATAATGTTAAATTTTATATATTTTTTTTATAAGAACGCGGAGTTAACTTAATTTTTCTTTTATTTATAAATTTGAAATGTAATTTCACCTATCATAAAATTTGACGCGGTACACAATGCCTTGATTTATATTATGTCTAAGTTTAACTTATATTATTCCATATTATACCCTTGTGTAAATAAATACATGAAAAAGTTTCGCATAACACACTTTCGATACCGTGCTGTACGAATTAACCGTGTTTTACGAGGAAGGCCTGTATACAGTTTTCGTACATACCTGTGTGCATAATGTTTAAAAAGTAATAACACTACTAGCCATAATGACATCATATATATTTTACAAATCTGATCAGCTGATCATACATTTTTATACCCACCACCGAAGGATGCGGAGAGATCACACAAAGTATATATATTCTTGATTAGCATCAAATTCTAAATCGATTTAAACATGGCCATCTGTCCGTCTGTCTGTCTAATATATGTTGCAAACATTCCCCTGGCCGCGAAAATGAAGCTGTCAACTTAAATTTGACAGGTTGATATTGGAAAGGCGTCATACCGATCGAAGAACACGCCTACAAAGCCGCGTAGACTAGCGGCACCTCTCTGAATTTGTATGTATTTGAAAAGGAATTAAAAAAGTTTTTTTTTTGCTTATTACTCGTAAAGTACAGCAAATAAATCTACAAAAATTTGAACATGTATTGTATGGACTGTGCTGCAGGACCTTTATAAAAAATGGGAGAAATTTGTTGCAATAGCTCTGTCCGTGGGCCCAACTGCGTAGTTACTATCTATGGTAAGCATTCTCCCGTTCCAAAAATTAAGAAATCGTTGAAAAATTTGCAAAAAAATTTTAAAATGATTCAAATCGGTCCACGGACAAGACCACAACACTCACACGCCTACGTAAAAAAAAAATTGCGAACATTTTTGCTTCCCGTGTTTTTTGCTTCTCATTCATAAAATACAACAACCATACAAATTTCCAGTTTTATTCAAAAATTAGAGAAAAGCAGCCACACCCATCCAATGTAGAGTATGAAGATTTAGTTCTTTTTCTTTTTTTTACTAGATGATGGATATGAAAGACTCGGTCACAACTGAATGTAATTTTCTTACTCGTTTATTTATGCAATATATATATACATATATATACATATATATATATATGTATATTTGTTTCACATTTTACACACACTTTCTCATACACGCATTCATAAATTACTTATTAAATACTTTTAATATTAATTTTAGCACTTAAATGTTTATATTAATATGCTATAACGTGTACTTTATTTAATAAAGATTTTTTACATTCATATACAAAGAGCGAAAATGTATATGAACGTTCGTTAATACTTTATCAGCGTAACAACGTAGCACAATTTCTTTTTACCCTTTAATGTTCTGCCCTGCCTTCCGGAGCCATCACTCTCCATCTCGCTGGCACCATTCATTCGCATCATCGATTCCTTTCTCCCTTTCCCTCTCCCTCTCCATCGCCCCTGCCTCTCTCTCGCTTTCTCCGTTACTTCTCTTCTTTACTATTTTAAATGATACAAAATCTTAAAGTTTGGAAACCTTAAAAAACACCAATGTGTGAATTTCTAAGAAAATCAATAATAAAAAAAAAAAGAATAAAAATAATATCTTAAGATACAAAATAATCTATTGTTTTCTAATCGTTAGCTTTATAAAAATATGTTAATTAAAACACTAACAACAAAACTAATACTAAAATCTGAAGAAAGAAAGGAATTGATAAAGAAAACAAATAAAAAAGAGAAAACAAATAATAATAAGACGAAAACACTTATTTAAAGACTTTTAGTATAGAAGTATAAAACTGAGGAATGAGGAGCTATGATTGACACACAAATTTTCTTAACGAACCCTATTATACTTACGAATCCGAATTTCATACTTATCGCCATCTTATGCTTAAGAAATATATATAATTTTTGAAAACATTGTCTTTGATAATCTTATTAAGAACATCGAACTTCTAGACGTAAACATCGATTTGAGTCTGTGGCATTCCAACGAACCAATTCGGCCATTGGACGACTAGTCTTTAAAAAGACGGTTAACTCATCATTAAGTGTTAAAGGAGAGAATTTACTTGTCACAACTACTTTCGTAGACGGCCGATAACGTTCATCCACAGTTTTCTTATTATTAGAAAAATAATCATGACCCGTAAGTGTTCCTTTCGTCTCTATCGCAGTGTTAAGCGCGTCATCGATTAAGCGATAACTTGGATGATTGTAGAGATGGTATCCCAGTTTGCGGCAAATTTCACGTACTTCTGCGATTGTCGGCGGATTAGACTTCGGAAAGCATTTTGTTTCCCAAAGGCCAAATTTTTGCTCAATAATTTGACCGTAGGGGTGAAGTTTCATATTTCTTCTGGTTACATCTTCACTCTTTGTCATTTCTTGAGGATATTCTAAGCCGTAGCAAAAGCGTTCATCTAACCCATTTTTACAATCCACTTGATTATCACACACATACTCTTGCGGTATGCAATCTTTTCTGATGAGTAGGCGGAAAAAGAGAACACAATTTCGAAAACTACTTATTCACGTAATATTGAATAAAAAACTTACGGTGAACATTGAAAACTGTTTGCTGTACAATTGCATAACGCTGCACTCTCATCACTTTTATCCCAACAATTTCGTATACCATCGCATATCTTAGCGGGATCTGTTGCCCTGTTGTAGGATCATATTATATATTACTTATATGCATTTTTATTGAACAACTAAAAATATGGGAACAACATGAGTAACATGTGTATACACTCATCGAATAACCTGAATATAGAAAAGTTCATTTTCCTGCAATTACGTAAGATCTGACTGAAGGAACAGTAATAATGGTTACGTGCAAGCGAGCATTTAATTGATCCGAATTCTATGAAGGAGTGAATGTTGCGTTAATAATATTGCATCACAATATTGCTCACAAAAATTAATTTCTTTTTCGCAGCATTGATTGAAACTCCCTTACTGACGATTAAATAAAAACAAAAATCAATTCAAAAGAGCACATATTCGATGTTGTACCGAAATCGTGTTATAGTATTCTCAAATCAAGTATCGCTTTGTATCGAAACCGTGCTTTGCAAGTACCGTTTAGTCTACCTACCAATGAATTATTATTATTATTCTCTATTCTCTTTTTTGGTAGTACACTTGTTGTGTACGTAGGTATGCTGCACATACATACACGCCGAGGCACATGTATAATCGTGCAAAAATTGACATACAGGATTACCTATAAGAATAACTGTCTACATGTAAAAGTTTACAAGACAATTACATAACGCTACCGCCGCAAGCATTACTCAGACCGATATAGCGATGATAGCGGAAACTATAAAAACGCGATGCACAGAATAATCATTCTTTTAATTGTATTACGGCAGTCGTATACAGCTAAGAAAACAAAGGCTGAACATGACGTAGACTTTACGCGTAGAAAGTTGATAATCTTAGGTTAGCCATTATCCCTGCCAACAAGTAGGTCATGTACCTCTAATAGTACATGAATTCACGAGAATTGATGCGTCAATCGGTACTAGCGGCTCTCAGTGTTAGCTACCGCAACGCAAAGATTTCATTTGTAGAAAACATAATCGTGGTCGGCGCAATTATTAAACCTTGGATAATAATTGGAACGAGAGGACAGACTTGAATCATTAGTCGAAATGCAGAGTAAGAAAACCCGTTAAAGCAAGTGAACAGAAACCAATATATCTAAACGGAACATCCTGGAGTTAATTGCACAGAGCATACAGAGCGGACAAACGCATTGATGTTTTCCCTACAGCTTCACAGCAATTAGAAAACCCGTTTATCGTACGACTTTTCCATCGATACTCTGATGACATTAGACATGGATTTAAGCGGATCAGCAATCGTTATGATATCAACATCACTGAATCGTAAGTGTTTTCAAAAAATGTAATTAAAGCCCATCGACGGGCACGGCTGTGTCTCTTTCACATATTGCAATTATTAGGATCATATTTTGGCTGCAGACATATTACGCGTTCAAGTTAAAGTACGCGTATAGATGAGATTACGTCACTAACCTTAAATATGTAAAACAAGAACATATAGTAGGTTCATCTGTGAGATCTTCACAGTCCGGCATATGATTGCAAAATTTGGTTTTCGGCACACATTTACCAGATGATTGACATTTCATTTCCGATGGACTGCAACCTGTAGGCAAAGAAAATCATAAAGTGCAACTTAAAATATACTAATGGACTGTTGTTGCATTATTGCTTAATCATATCATACTTACCTATATCATCATATTAAGCATATCTCATTTAGCATTATCGTTCAATCGTATTCTACTCACTTATGGTAAATTTGCATTTTCTTATATTTCTACATAATGTAAATCTACCTACAATCTAGTTATATAATCCACGTTAAATGTAATGCCCTAGTTAAGATAACTTACGTTTGTGAAACTTTACTGATCACCTACTTTAAAAATCGAAATTAAGTATTTTTCTTAAGCTAGCACTCAAGTGCAAGCAAAACAATTTATTATATACCGACACCGACCACAGCTTAGTTCAGTTCAGTAAGTCAATAAACTAAACAAGAAAACTTTATCAACCGGAATTTTTATTGAGCTTCTACACTACTACATGGCGGCCGTGACAGGGTACAAGTGAAGAAAAAATAGATGCTGAAAAAAATGTTTTTTCTAAATTTTCGTTTATGCAAAAAGTAATACAGAAAATGCCCGATGCACTTGCACTGAATACGGTTGAAGTCTTAGCATTTTGGAGTTAATTGATAAATTGCCAAACAACAATGCTTGATAAATATTCAAAATCTGATTAAAGGTAAAAGTGAAACAAATATTTTCTATCGGACAATTATTTAAAAGAAAAGAAACAAAAAAAAAACCAACTTAAACTCAAACTGAATTTAGCCAGCGAACGAAGAGCCGAGGACGTGCGAAATTGAGAATACGTGAAGCAGTTTACCCTAACAGCTAGTGAAGGATGAATAAAGAATGCGTTATACCAAGACAAATACACCATCCCCGAGTGGCCAACATACGACGCACAGCTGTCGCCTTAGTCATCGGATTATGTTAAGATAAAATAAATAATAAAATAAATATATTATACATACTGTTAGTTACAATCTACAAGAAAATAATAGACAAATTATTATTTAAGTTATCTAACATACACACATGGGACGAAAGAGAATTCTACTCAATTATATCTGAAGAAAAATATTTTTTTCACGTCAATGGGGGGGTACACAAACTAAGTTTAATAATCCTAACGCTAACGTTATTAACAATAGATTAGAGGTAACTGACCACACACCTCAACTGCAATTAATCCAATATTTAGTGATCCACTTACAAATTTTAAGCACAACTCACTTTTTAATAACCCTACACCTGCTACACAAAAAACAGCTAAAAAAGGAATATACAAAGTAGGCCAATGAGGCACTAAGCGTCTAATGCAACCTTTTTAAATAAACTGTTACTAGCAACATGACTCCTCTCCCACAAGAAACCAATATCCCAGAACCCGGCAACGGGCAATGATCCTTCACGCCGTTACATTATGAACAAGCCCACCCTTTCTCCACAGGAGACGATGTTGACACAGTAGTGTTGACGAGAAGAAATCTCAGAAAGAAGGTACAGACAACAATTCCACCAGGCACAACATCCGCAAGTTAATAAATCAAACTAAATATTATGCATGGATTGGCCAGCGATATGCAAAATCATTAAGGAACGCTTCCATAAATATTATAAATGTCTTAATAACGACAGATCCACAAGCACAGACAAAATAACCAGACGCGTAAATATCCTTGTAGGATGTCTTGAAGAAATCCGAATAATATTGAACGTAAACTACGAGCGACTCACATCAACGTACAAAAGCATTGCGGACAAATACTTCCAGGAATTACGAGGAAGGATGTTAGCCGTCACAAATAGAAGAGGGATAGAAATACACTTAAGTGATTCCCTCCACGAAACTATAGAACCACATTACCTGACAACAACAAAAACTTCCACTAACAACATGCCACAAACATTAGTGGTATTCCTAGATAGATAGCCTCAAGTCTCATCCCTGACTTCGATGGCAAAATTGAAAACTTAAAAAGCTTCATACATGCATTAGAACTAATAGATTCCATCAAAGAAAAATATGAAACAGCGGCCATCACACTAGTAAAAACCAAACTAAAAGACGCCGCAAGAAATCTAATAAGTGAGGAAAACACATTGACACAAATAAGGAACACATTAAAAAGTAAAATAAAAGGGGTATCAGTAGAGGTTTTAACAGCCAAAATCATAAACTTACAACAACGAAATAAAACAGCGAACCAATACACAAAAGAGATGGAGGACCTAACTAAATCTCTGAAAGAAGCATACATTGCGGATGGACTGACAAATACGCTCGCTACCAAATATATCACCCAGCAAGCCATTAAGGCAATGACACGAAACTGCTCCATACATAAAGTCAAACTTATCATGGAAGCAGGAACTTTCCACAATATGAACGAGGCAATAACACAGTTCGTAAATAGTTGCGGGGAAGCAACCAGCAACGGTAACACAGTTTTTATTATAAAAACATAGCAAACGTTCCCACCGCAGGGAACATACCAACAACCGGCATAACAACAATAATAACAACAATGGAATTCAGAATAATTACAATCACGCACGAGCAAGAAATCACCGAAACATAAGAATAACACATTCGGAAAACGACCAAATCCCCTTGGGCGAA
Source organism: Glossina pallidipes (assembly GCA_000688715.1). NCBI lineage: Eukaryota > Metazoa > Arthropoda > Insecta > Diptera > Glossinidae > Glossina > Glossina pallidipes. The sequence goes on from KK499766.1 coordinate 2,672,664, forward strand.
AAGGAGTAAAAACGATATATCACTTTAACCTCAGTCTCAGTAACTTTATAGAAGTCAAGAACGCAGAAACAAACCACCCACTAACCCTATTAATAGGTACAGGAGCTGACATATCGCTACTAAAATACACACACAACGAATATGACCACATAGACACAACATGCACAACTAACCTATCTGGCAACGGGATAGGAACAATAAAATCACTCGGAGCTATTTATTTACATCTGAAAATGATTAACTTCCTTGTGTCGCACAAATTCGACCCAGTACCCGAGAATTTTTCCACACAATGCGATGGAATATTCGGGATGGACTTTATAAAAAAATATAATTGCGTTCTGAATTTCCAAAACGCAAATGATACCCTCACAATACGGCCCAGAAACGTTCACACACACATACACACAATCCCATTAACATACATAATCAAAAAAGACACACTACCTATTACCAGCAAGAGCAGAAGTCGTTCGACCAACACAGCTACCAACCAAAGAAAGATCAATTGTAGTACCAAATCAAACACTCCAACCAGGAATACCAGTGGCCAGCACTATTGTAGAAAGCAAAAGCGCTTTCATCAGAATTGTCAACACAACCATGGATGATATAGCCATAAGTAGTAGCGATATAAAATTTGAGTCCCATTATAATTCTGAGATCTTGGCAATACGCCACCAAACAGAACAAGAAAAAACATTAATATTAAACAAATTAAAATTTCCCACATCATTTAAACAAGCACTAACAAAAATGTGTACAGAATTCAGCGATATCTTCGGTATTGAAACTCTACTGATGATGACTCTTGCCTTCTCTGGCTAAAACCATCGCATGCGTACATGTACATAGTAATAGTAGTCTCTCTCTCTCTCTCTCTCTCTCTCGCTCTCTCTCTCTCGCTCTCTCTCTCTCTCTCTCTCTCGCTCTCTCTCTCTCTCTCTCTCTCTCTCTCTCTCTCTCTCTCTCTCTCTCTCTCTCTCTCTCTCTCGCTCTCGCTCACTCTTGCTTACCTCGCTTACGATACTGGCACATTTTTGTTTCTTCGTCTCTGCCATCGTGACAATCATAGTGACTGTCACAAAGTTGGTTGTCGTTCAAACATGTGCCCAACGGACAGCGCATGTTTGGACAAAGCGGCTCATTATACGGATAATTACACATAGGTCGGTCTGCACGAATATGTGACATAAATTATTTTTGCCTTTGAGAAATTACTCTATCGTTATTTTCACCTATAATTTGTTGTATAGCACCGTAAACATTCTCCAGAGTTCTTACTGGGAAACCAAACTTAAAACTGTTGCAGTTCGTATTGTTGTAGGAGAAAAAAGCAATGGGATACCAGCCAGTATGATTGCTGCGACATACAGTAATACCTTGATCAATAGGCTCCAATACACTGTCATCGGAATTTTTATTACCGAATTTCATACAACTTGCGAATTTTGACTGTACTCGCGTGTCACTGGATTGGTCGTAATCATGTAATTCAATCTCCTCCGATAAACTGGCAAAGTCTTCAATACTTATGTCGGTTTCTCGCAATAGTTTAAGTGACGGTTTCTTCTCAATTAAGCGGTAGCATGTGAACGCTTCGTTATTGTTACAAAGTTCAGTGGGCAATGTTTCCCTGACGATGGATATGGCCTTAATACGACCAGATTCGTTTTCGTGCAAAACGGCCAAGCATTTCTCTGACGCATTTGGTGAAATTTCCGCACTACTACAAATGGACCGTTTTAACCGTTCATTTTGAAAGAGTCAAAAAAAATTTTAAATAATTTTTTTCTATTACCTTCGTTCCGCTAAGGTTATGGGCATTATAAAATGAGAGAAATGCACTGGTTGTTCCAAGTGCATTAACAATATATCGCTGTACGGTATAACTTCTACACAATCAATGCGACGGATTTGCTCATGATTGCTTCGATGAATAGCATGCTTACTTTTACCACCTCCCAACAAAGCTGCCAAGTAATCTGTGCTTAACCTTAATAAACAATCGAAAATCTGAATGCCACAAGGAATACTTAAGGAGAATAAACAATTACCTTACACCAAAATAACACGTTTCATGCGCTATAATCCAATTTTTTTCGAGCAGAATTCCCAAACACCATAGTTTACCGTTTGCATAAACGTCTACCAACCAAGGCCAATGCAATTCTTCGACAGCTTCATGCAATTTATCATTAGCCACAATATTCAGATCACCCCTATTCTGAATTTCGATTATATTTCTCAGTTTATCCATTAATTCGGCTTTCTTCCGCACTACCATAACTGGTACTTGAGGCTTAAGAAAAACGTTCGGTTTCTCATATTTAACCAAAGTCGGTTTGAAGTCATATTGCCTAAGCAGCGATTGGCTGGTGGGTTTCTCTAGGCCCGCACTTTTCGTTTTAAGAGGCTCAATCTTGCTAGATCTTACATGGCAATCTAGGTAAAGACTAAAACATTCTATCCTTGGTTTCAAGACCCTCTCCAGTTTTCTGTTGGGTTGCTGCTCTTGTCCTGCCTTCGCATGTTTCTCTTGCACATAGTTTAAATGATAATTATCGGCTATGACCCCTTGAACATCTTTATTGAAATATGTATTTAAATCGATTTCTGGACTAATCGGCACCATATAATTCAATTGTTCTAGTTTGCTAATATTATAGAATTTGAATTCTTGGAAGCCCAACTTTGCGCACACTTCTTGAGCCATTTTCCCGACATTTGATTCATTTCGTTCATTATCGCGTAAACATAGCGGACGCCAGGTCCCTTGATAATTTTCCGTAACTATGCCAGAGCTCTTTAATGTCGGCTGCTTATTACGATCAAGCACAACTTCCGTTCCATCTGTCAGGGCAACTTAAGGAATAAACAGAATTTTTATAAATTTCTTACGAATTATTCCACACATTTGATCTAAGCTCTATACTCACTGCAGTCTTTTTCATCCTCCTTATGGACACAGTCGTAAATGCTGTCACAACGTTTGGCTAGCGACAAACAAATCTTAGAAATCGGACACCAATATTCATCAAACTTGCAGTCACCTTGAATAAGTGATTAGGTCGAAGCATATGTGAACGAACTTGGAATGTTCATCTCTAGAGAACTAACGTAATAACTTACCACAATATTCTTCATCGGTCAGATCTTCGCAATCCGGCTTTCCGTCACAAATCAAAACTGATAGATCACTCTGAAGGATGAGCAAAGAAAAACGCGAACAAATGTGAACAATTTTTATATTTAATTACGCAAAAGTTGGAAAAATTGTGGTTTTTTAATCCTTTAAATTTTAGGTTTTTTTCTCTTCGTTAGCGTTCGATTAAATTTGGCAATCAAATAAATTTCAAATAAAAAAAAAAATCAAGGAACGACAAGAAAGCGAAGCTTTTCACACCTTCAACTTTCGCTAAGACTTAAGGTACTTATGAATATAACAAATACTAAGTTTAAAATATCAAATGTATCGAACAGAGAGCTACCTAGAATTAGTGAAAGATGAATACGGTGCGATATGTAATTAGAATTTTTAATTGGCACATTGGTATCTTGCAAAGTATTGAAAGACAGTATAAAAGTGTGATTTAAAGTAAATACGATTATGTTTCGGGCCGAAAATAAATATTTTTTGTGGACTTGTACCGTGTGTTTTATTAATACATATTTACTTCATAATAATTCCGATGAGGGTAAACTGTGATGTGCTAGAAATTATAAGTCGTTCAATGACTGTTCGCCTTATTTTATAAATTAAGCAAGTTCGGCTTTGCCTAAATTCATCAAGTTATGTTAACGCCACTTAACATTCATCAACAACTCTGTGACTCTTTCAAATCTATGCAAAAAACGTAATTCTCTTTATACCCTACACCGTTTGTGGCATAAGTTTATATTGAGTTTGTGCGGATGTATGCAACACTCACATAGAAACACTCAGTTTACGTAAGCTTTTGTTCAACCGTCGATATTTTTGAAATTTACTACACTGACATGTTTTGACTCTAGGACAAACGAAAGGAGAGACAAAAGCTGATAAGGAAAAGCATTCTTTTTATATTGAAGAAGTTTTCGAATCGCAATACCTTACGAGACTTGTGATGCAAGAATTTATTAAGTTTGTGTAAATATAGGCAGCGCACAGAAGGACTTTCATTTGGCCAATCAATTCAGAATAATTCTTTTAATTCGATCTAAGTTTGCCTGTCTGTCCGTCTGTCCATCTATCTTGTGTTGTTGTGCTCAACTTAGCCGCCATAAATTAGTCAAATTTTGTGCACTGACATGTTTTGTCCCAAGATCGAAAATGATTTGGAATGGGTCAAGTTTTCGATCATTTCCCCTCAACCACACTATTCTACAGCGTCATTATATGAATAAGCTTACTAATCGAAGTGATGTGTGGTATTGAAATGTACACTGTGCACTATAGTGATTTTACTTGTTTCACTTTAGATAAACAACTATGGAAGGTGTCAACTTCAGTTCAGAACAAATTACCAGATCTTAAGCATATATAGTTGTCATAAAAAGACTAGGATACCTTCAAGTAGTCACGGCATTTACATTCCTCCTCGTCGGTGCCATCTTCGCAGTCTAATATATTGTCACACCGATGTCTATAATCAATTATTTGATACATTCTATTATAAAGAAATCAATTTAATAACGAACATAGTTTTTGCATTTAATGGACTCACATTTCGCATCGAAATTTTTCAACTGATAGCGGCTCTAATGCACTCTCTTTGTTAGTTGTGCTTTCATTATTCTGTGTAGTCTGTAACGAATAAGATTCGAAAGTCGAGAGAGGTTCGAAAGTTGTGCTCTCAAGGTTTAAAGTTTGCCTTATATCGTGTACTGTTGTTAATCTAGTTGACGATGAACTCGTTGTTGAAATATCGAAAACATTTTTAGTAGAAACTTCTTCAGTCAAAGCGGTTGCTTCAGATCCATTGTTTATGATCGCCGATAAATTGAGAGAGTTCTCCGTCATTTCTGATGTCGTTGTTACACCATATTCCTCTACTGGTGTAATACTTGTATTTTCTTTTAAACTTTCTTCGCTTAGCTTAATAGTTTCGTTTTGAATTGTACTGATGACAGATCTTTCCTCATTCTCGAAGTAATAATCACTTACAGTGAAAGTATTACTTCTTAGATCTTCCAAGCCTGGTGTGAAATTATAAGAACATCCCAATTCGTCATCTGCCTTCAAACAATCAACGTAGCGATCACAACGTCTTCTTTGAGGTAAGCATCGTTTATTATCTTCAATGCATACAAAGCCAGGACAAATTTTTTTAGGTTGTAACAAGGGCGTGTATGCAGAATTCATTACACTTTTCATCCAGTTAACGTACAAAGCCACTCGTGTATAAGCGCCAAATTCACTCGGCCGCGCACAGCCATTTCCATGGCTAACAACGCCGGCCAAGTACCATTCATTTGGATTGCGAGCGCTGCGACAGAACAAAGGACCACCCGAATCACCTTGACAAGCATCTCGACCACCGTCAGGATCACCAGCACATATGGCCCTAGCCATCTGATCATCTTGACGCGGGCACTCTCGTCGTATAGGTACGATTACTTGACGTAACAAATCGCCTGTTATTTGCAAAATAAAGAAAAAAATTATTAAAGTTTTTTCGCTTCATGCTCATTTGCACAGAATGCAACTCACTGCCGGGACCTCGTTCCCTAATGGCCCCCCAACCAACTATTGTGCATAATGTATTCTCCTCAGGACCCCACATCCAATTCTTATTGTTTGCCGTTCTATCTACACCAGGCAAGCATATCGGTTTAACCCAACGATTAAACTGGAGAGGTGCTGCTAAACGCAGCAACGCGATATCATCGCTCATCGTGAAACGTTCGTAGTCCTGATGTACAAAGACATCTAAAACGGGTCTTATTTGCGTAGCTGCAGAAGTACTTGAAAGCCTTAAGACCCCGGCCTTGATTTCGTAATAATACCTTTGAAAGTTTACAACACAGTGTGCAGCAGTAATAATCTATATTAAGTGAAAGAAATCAATTTCTGTTAGATTACTTCAAGACAATAGCCAGCACCAAACTAACCCAATAAGCGGAATATATGGAACCGCCGCAATGAAAGTCACCATTTCTGAAAATGGCTACAATGAAAGGCCATTCCATTGGTACGCTCAAACTTCCGCCTACTATACGTTCATCGCCATCCTTTACTAAACGTTTTTTATGATGCGTTTGCGATGTAGGAGTTGTTTTGGAGTTTCGCAAAGGCACACTTTCAAGGCGTTGCTTCACAACACCGCATTGCGGTAAATTACATATTACGTATGTTGCTTGATTGATCAGCATGTCGTGGCTGTTACGCTTTTGACACGAGTGAGAAAAACGTGGTTGTCCCGGCCAAATAAGCTCTATAAACGGCCCAGGCAAAGATATAGCCCGAAAACTAATAGTTGGCATGCCCACGTGACCGCCTTCGTTTTCACAAGCCTCCCTAGCCCATTGTCCAGCATTATTACATACCGGATACCATTGACCACGATAATTTCGATGTAAATAGCCTTCCGAGAAGGACACGGGTCTCAGCTTGAGAAATACATAATTAACGTAGTTTTAATTGGAATTTTCTAAAAGTCTTACCGTGTGATGGTGTTTGCCAGTGTTATCAGTAATTATACTGCAGTCCATTTCATCTTTTCCATTTAAACAATTACTAAGTCCATCACATTTCTCTAGGTTACTAAAACACATTGAAATAGTGGATCTATTGTTGAGTTCGTATTCTAGTCGACTGCTGTAACATGAATGCATATATTTATCGCAACCGAAGCAACCGATTTCATCCTCATTCATTGGACAATCAGCATAACCATCGCAAATGCGATTCTCGCTCATACGCTGGCGACAAGAACAAGCCATTTCATCACTACTATTCAAACAATCAATTTTGCCATCACACCACGCATGATTTTTGATGCACTCACTGGTACCAAAGCAGGGAACCTGGTCAGGAAGTGTGCATGTCGATTGCGATTGGATTCCACGCGAATAAGCTGAGAATTTTGAAATAAAAACATAATAGAAACAAATTTTTGATACCCTCCACCTTAAACTAATAAATAAAAATTGTGAAAAGTATATCGTAAATTGTGACCGTGCCAGCTGGGTGATCAGAAGTATTTTCACACTAATTTCACTATGACCCACGTTTTATAGTAGCGTCCACCATGGACGGCGCAAGTTACACTTTCTTATTTATTGTGCGTGTGTGTAGCTGTGATTATATTTAGCCCCTTTTTTAACAAATTTTCGAGACCGCAGTCGTCCTGACAACAGACGACGTGCCGACAAGCGGGCAAACCAACGGACATAAGCATTGACTAAAACTACTAAATCAAGTTTGTATCGTATGTTGATCAAGAATAAGTATACTTTGTAGGATTCTGGAAGGGTATCTTTGCATATTTCTAACGGAAGACAAAATCCTAGTGGGTTTAAAGAACGAAATAAAATCTTAATCCAAATACATTAGAACGCTTTTACCCATGTCATATGCAGCAGTTACAATGGCACTGTGAAAGTCATTCCCAGTTTGTTGTTCGTTAAATGGGCGATTTTGCTTGTGTGAATACTTATTAGCAAACATGAAATCCGGTTCACTAGCAAATGAAATTTAGTTAATTGGACAAAAGATATAGGGCATCAATAGAAATGTGATCTTACACCGATGCTGTACTGCCTTCGTAATTTGCGTAATAGTCGTTAGGATAGGGGCGGGGAACAACACCACTATTTCCCGTTGGACGGTGCTTCAATGACTGCAAGTGGAGAGGTGAAGTACAGGAGCATATAAGCGGCAGATCTAATAACGTTGACTCCGGCTTGAATAAAATATGAGCTGCAGTTTGTTTCATTTGCCCAGCGTCTAGAAAATCAAGCATGGGTCCGCGGCTTGTGAATGAAGCGTTTAAACCTGTTCCATCGGAAGTTGATTCACCAGCAGGCACAACTCTTACCTGTGGCAACACTTGTGATTGCGACGACGTATCAATATTAGATATAGCGCCACGATTATCTTTTGCCATATGTGCACAAAGATTTCTCAACTGTTCGTCAACTAACAATTAAAGGAAAATTTATTTTGAATAACTATCTAAAAAATATATGTTTTGGCCGAATATACCTGTCAGTCCGTATGGATTAATCGGATTTACTTGTGGTTCAAATTTGAGATAGTTTTTGTTATCACTAACGGACTCTATAATATCAAGATGATTGGCGGAAGAAACTGGATGATTAGAATGATTGGACAACACTTCAATTTCTTGCTCTTTCGCCTGATTATTATATTCCGGCTCGCTTATAAAACCGGCAATATTCGTTTGTGCGTAAGAGTCTTCGCACTTGTCATCTTGACAGAATCTCAATATTCCTTTTTGCCTTTTTTCAGAATTTTCCACCTCAGCACTATTCACATCACTATCTATAATCCAACTATATTTAATAGGTTCCACATCAACAGGAAATTTGTTCGATACAGTCGTTATTTCAACTACGGCATTATTATAGGTCTCACTAAGACTTTCCGGATTCTGTCCACCATCAACTGCGCAATTGCCTAATTTGATCCCTAACTTTGTATCTAATACACATTCAACAGTGGTTTCAATAATATTTTCACTTTCACTTGCAGAGTCCTCCAAAGCAGACTTCGCGCTCGTCGTCAATTGAGATGAAAATTCCGATGCTATCAAACTTTCTTGAGTCTTGTAACCCTCCAATACCTCTGAGACCGAAGTAGAATTTAAAGTGGAAGTTGCGATTGAATTACTATTTAGGGGAACAATTTGATCAGTTTCTTTTGTAGTAGTCGTCGTAGAAGGAATTGATGATCCCAAACTTTCAGATTTAGCTTCCAAGTTGTCTTGGAAACTGTTTAATATTTCGGTAGTTATACCTTCCACAATTTGATCATGAACAAAAGCAACGGTAGCTGTGGATATGTTCTGTCGTGTAATTTCAGGTAGGAATGCAAATTCCTCCGAACTTGTATCGTCCGAACCATCCAAAATCCAACTGATTTTAGTGGATTTTATTTTTTCTGCATTTATAAGATTTTTGCTTGAATGATTGCTATTAGGAATTGAGCTGGTACCTTCTGTACCTTCCGTAGATATTAAATCCATACTACTATCGTTTTCGTGAATATTTTGTTCTTTCGATTCCTCTGCCGAGTCGGAATGTTGTTGCAACAATAGTTCGCTATCTCTGATTATATTTTTCATTTTCTCCATTTGCTTACTAATCTCTTTTGCCAGTTTATCCATTTTCCCAAAGACAACCGTGCAGTTCTTATGATCACTGGACTCCTTTTTGCATCGAATATATTCATTCTCCAATTTCTTAATAGACAATTTCGCCCTTTTATCCCTCATAGCATGGAGATTTGCTAAATCTATATTAGTTCGCCGAACTTTTACGGGATCCAATGTGTCCAGTAGCTCTCTTTTGTGTCTCTCTTGCTTATACTGATGTCCTTTGTCCTTTAAATTTTCATCTTTCCGATTAATCTTTCCGAACCGATTATCCACTTCGTCATTGTCATAATCAACCAATACAGCGCGTTTGTCTAATCCAAGCATAAGTACATTTTAAATCAACGATTTTCTATACCTTTCTTTTTTACATACTTAGCCTTTCATATGCAAAACCAATGAAAATAGTAGACGTCATAAGAGTTAGGAAAATAGCAACGAACAAAATCAACGCCTTCCTGCCCCTTAAACGACTAAGCGATTTAAGTTTGGGTTGTCGAAGTGGGTTTTCTGATTCTGAAAAGGTAATGAATGCATTTCACGTTTAATACGAAGGAATTTTCTTCTTTTTCTTCTTCTATTCAGCAAGTCAACAAGCGAAAATTCACTGAGATGTGTAAAGAAGGCCCAAAGTGAACACAGAGTTCTTTATCTAAGCCTTAGCAAAGTTACGGTTAGATTTGCTATATAATTATTATTATTTATTTATTTTATTATTTCTTTGTATTTCGAAATTAAAATTATATTTGATTAATGCCTTTTTAATTAATAAATGTTATACATCCGCCATGTAATTTCTTTTTAATTTTCATTAGAATGTACGTATTATTCGTTCGCCACGTAGGATAGAATAGCAAGTAATGTAAGAAGTCATGTAATCCATGAGTACAAAGTGTCATGTGCAAGAACTGATACGTGCGAGAGTAAAAAAAGTGTAGAAAAGAGTAGGTTCTTATATGAAAAAGAAAAGATTTCTAAGTAAGCTGCTAACGCTGCTTGTGAGAACGCAAAATGTCAAGGAAGACGGCATATACTTGATTAGCGGAGTGTGGAAGAGGCGAAAGGAAGTGGCAACATTCGGCCAGACAAATAAGATATGATTAGGAGATTGCCAGAGCCCACATTTATATAAAGGCAGACATTCGCTACGTTAATTTTGAATAGACGATCATTACTACTTGTGTGATTGAACATCGAGGATGTTAGTAGGTAGTAGTAATATTGAAATCCAATTGGAAGGTCATTGACACCCATAGGAATAGGATAGGGGAATGACTAGCATGATCCGCAAAGTTGCATGATACAGAAGGCAGATTAATTAAGAACATAGAGAGTACAAAGAAAAAATGCTTAGACTGATGTAATAAACATATTGCAGATAGATTGAAATATATGG
>KK499766.1:2683654-2777653 GCA_000688715.1 Glossina pallidipes
ATCCCAATGTAGCGCATCCCAAAAGTCACTATTACCCACAAAATCTATATCTTCCGTTTCTTTCTCACAAAAATTGCATAGCGGTGCTGAACATACATATAATACCTACTGATGTTTATTTACTTAGGAGAATAAAGAGTGTAAGTAATGACCATAAGGTGAATTTTTCAATGGCGGTTGCCAAGAAAAAACTAAGTTGCTCTTAAATCGTCAGAAATAAAAATGATCCGTAAGATGCAATTTTGACTGCAATAGTGTTGCCCAGAATGCCCATGTGGCTAGGCATCCAGAGAAAATGAAACCAAAATGCATCAGGTTTGAGGATATATAGTAAAGACCTGATTTCCAATACGTAAGGGTGGGGGTTTTACCTGAGGGAAATGATTGTAAAGCCGATTTACGGGCAAGACAGATTTACTGTTTGACACCATAAGCAATTTCTTTTAAAGCTGAGTACTCGCTAAGCGCATGGCTTCCAGGATCGCAAGATATTCAGCGGAAAATATCGTGCGACATGGATGATCTGAGAAGTAAACTTCTATATTAATACTTGGAAACCAAAAGTCGCTGCCTACAATATCGGTCTTCGGTCCATCAGTAAAGGTGAGTGGAAAAAACTTCCATCTAGTACTGACCAAGTTCAAGTAGCGGTGATGCACTTCTGCCGGAGTAATTGTGGATTTTCTCACTGGTAAGAACTGAATTATTAGCCGAAAATATTGAGAACCAAAACGAATAATGAATAAACCACGTACGTCAGTTCTTAGAACGCTGAAATTATTAATTTGGTCAACAAAAATATTAAAAAAGGAAAGAGAGGAATTGAGTGATAGGAAGTCGTAAATGCAAGGTAAGACCTGATGACTCTCTAGAGATAGAATTTTATTCGATGCAAAATTGGCGAGTAAACGAAATCTTTCTTATGAAGGCATTTGCCATCAGTTCCAAGCTTAGTGTGTGGATAGACTTCATGTCACCAAGTCCCAGACGAAGGCATTTCCATCAAATTTTGCATAATTTCAGAACAGCGAACAAGCATATTCTAATTTTGACTTGACTAATCCGGAATACAGTTAAATCTTACAAAATGGGTCGGAGTCAATGTGAGCAGCAGAAGAAAGTTTCGAGAAGAAAGCTTAAAAAGCCGAACGTCTTAAAAGTACCCAGTAACTGCAGGCTCTCTCCTTTTCTTTGAAAGGACCACGCATTTGGTCTTATTAACTGAAAGTATAAGTTGGAGTGACGTAAGACGGAAGGAAATAGTGTCGAAGGCAGTTTGCAAAGTGCGGCTACACAAATGTAGATCAGAGTTAGAACTAATGTGACAAAATCGTCAGCATAATCCAAAAATAGATGTTCTCAGGAAGGAAACTGAAAATTTTATATAAAATATAAAAATTAAAAGAAAGAGGACTCAATACAGATCCTTGAGGAACGCCTGTGAAAGATCTCTCTTCTGCACCAAAACATAATTGTTCTTAATTAGCATATTCTTATACAGAAAGAGGTCATATGGTAACTTACAGAATTTGGTAGGAAGATGCAAAGACAGTAGAATCGAATTTTAAAATGTTAATATTGACAGAATCAAACGCGGAAGGTATGTCCAGAAAGCAGGCAATGAGCATGTGGTTCTTAGCAAACGCTGACTTGATTGCTGACCACACACAAAGTGACAATATTGTCTTGGGCAGATCTGGAACGTCTAAAACCAAGTTTAAAGTTAGGGAGGATACACTTAGATTTGGGATACCATTCTAAATGTGAATATAATACTTTCTCGAAAATTTTTCTAAAGGTGCAAGCTATGGCAATACATCTATAGCAATTAAGATTAAATGGCGAGCTAATCTTTTCTCTTAAAGTGAAGATTTGGAAGTCGTACCACGAAGAGGATAATTAGAATGTTGTTAAATTCCTTAAGTAAAAGAAGGAATACCATCTAAGCCCGTAGATGAGTCTTTTATCGAGTTCAGAGAGAGATATGCCATTGCATATCAATTTGCAAAATTAGAAGCGTAAGAGAATAAAACTTTATTAGATACAAGGATCGCCACACCACCACCATGAGAGGAGTTGGAGATACGACCAAATTTTACGCGTAACTTGCGTTATAACTTTTAATAGAAAATGAAACATGATGGCTAAGAAATTTTTCAGAAAGAGAAGCCACGGAGATGTCGTTACAATAAAAATATCTTTCAAACTGTTTGGATTTGACGCTAGTGCGGATTGAGCTATTGTCACTATTGAAAGAGTGAGAATCGGAGTACGAACAAGAAGAGGGTCGTTGATTAAGAATGCTCTTATGAAGATCGCGAGAGAAACGTGTGGCAGGGTTTAGTTTAGAGGAGGGCTTGACGCTATATGATTTTTGATTAAGTCGAGACACTTGAGAGAGGTTTGCGGAATTGGTAGAATCAATAATCATTTCGTGCTAAGAAGAAAGATTGTCTGTAATAGGTGTGACAGTCTCAGAATTTAGAGACTTTATATTGGAAGAGGAGAGGATGAATTCAATATTTACCGTCTTTTTAATTAGAACCCAGACAGGAGTCTCAGTATTGGGTCGCTTGATTATGGATTGTGAAGTCGGTGAAGACAACTTAGCGAAACTCTCTAGAGAAATTGAAAAATTATTGTTTGGATGAGCGTATACTTCGAAGGAAGGTATAAACTTGAGACGTCAGACGATCCGCTACATCTTTTTTGGAGTTTGCAATTTTTTTATAAGAAGGACAGGTTTTCGAATTTGATGAATGCTACCCTTACAGATTGAGGACAAGTCGAGGTGCCCTGTTTGCTTGCGCTACAGGAAGGTCAAATCGACTTTCAACGCGTACAGACTCTATCTGTGTGACCGAAACGCCAACATTTACGGCAATGTAGAATTGATTCGACATAAGGTTTAATCGGGAAATTAATACGTTCTAAACAAATGTGGGAGGGTAATACATTCCCCGGAAAACTTAGTTGGACTGTTTGGAAAGCACACGAGAATCGGAGTCACGATCGAGTTCAAAGTTCGACTTCACTGAAATCCAAGGAAAGGCGAGCAACTCCACAAATTTCAGATGCAATATAGACGATATTAGTATTGGTAATCGAAGCACTGGTGACAATAGAATTTGACGTAACCGTATCAGAGGTGATCACTTTTATTTTTTCGTTAGAAACAACCAAAATCTTTTAGTTAGGGAACTCTTGGTACAAATTTCGTCCGATAAATTTGACGAAAAGTAACAATAAGTAAGAAAAACAAGTTCGCTTTTCTAATAACACAAGTTAGTTCCAGTAACACAAGTTAGTGAGGATCACTTTTTGGTTTCAATAGGTCAAAGAGGCCATTGTATAAACTGAGAAAGACTGAAAGACCTACTAATATTATCAAACTTGTGACATCTGAAAATTCAGCTCAGCAGGTTAGCTAGTAATGCAAACTTCACAAATATCGTCTGGTATGGCACGAATCATTTTTAAATATACTTCATCATAAGTGTCGCCACTCAAGGGTCTGTAAACTATTTTGATCTCCTAGAAACTGAAAGCCCTTTCTGATAGGGATGTAAAGTTAAAGATAGGATTTAGTTTATTGAAAAACCGGTTCATTTTGGCACGAGCAATTGCTCCATTGGGAGCATATTTGATGGCCAAAATTGTGCTATCAAATTAAAAATAAAAAAGCCACAGTACCCTGTTACCCGTCCAAGGTGGCAGTCCTTAATTTAAGATTCATATGGCATCTTGTGTATTTCAAGCAGATTATCTTTATATTTCTTTTGTTTATTAAAAAACATAGCTGGTTTGCTGTCTGAAAAAATAACAAATCTCCTACGACTATTTCTGGCAACTAGCTTTGCAGCAAGTCTGACAGCACGCCATTCAATAAAAGCGAAGGAGATTTCCTTTAGCACTCTTGGCTTTTCGGATAGATATTTCACTGCTGAGTAGCTGGACACATTATGTCCGCCCGATCCATGAATGACTTATCTCTCACAGCCGTTGTTGTAATGATTTCGGTGTACGGCGTAGATATCGATTCAAGGATGCTCATGAAGACTGTACGTTTATTGTTAGCAAAACTCCAGAGAGCGATTGAGTTTATCTTATCACAAATAGAGCGGAGTTTTTCTAGCAAAGGGTCTAGCTGGCACAATACTGCGCTACTAAGAGATGCAAATTGTTGGAAAAAAGGATGGACTCTTTACCATAATCTTAATTAGCTACGCTTTCAGACACAGACCACACACAAGAAATAACATTGAGGGTATATTGAGGACTTGAAGGTTTTAGTTCAGTACATTACTTTACTATTTTTATATATTCGTACGTCTGTATTCTTCCTCTACATATTTCGGTGAATTGCCAGACGTTGTATGTGGAAATTAAATCCTAGATCGGACTAATACTCCGTACATTGTCAGAGCTTTTTAGCAGGCAATCACGCAGCCCTAATTCAATTCGATTTAAAACGATTCGTTCTTGATACTTTCGAAATTAACAAAAAAGCTAAAAGACTTCTAGTTCGTGACTACATTTGTTATACCCATCACCATTATCCTAAAAAGGAAAAGAACCAAATTTTCATGCTCTATAATATTGGGTGCGTAGGTATAATTTTTTCTATTTTGAAAAAAAAAAACCAAAAATTTATATGGTGCATGTGCAAGTACACTTTGTGGACACCAAACAAATAAATTCGAATAGCAAGGATGTTCTCAGCTTATTTGTTGGTTGGATACCTGGATGTTGTAGGCGTGTCGTTTCACCGGTTTAGATCATTTTAAATTCCTTTGGCAAATTTGACGTCGATAGTTTCGTTTTTGAGAACAAGAGAATGTTTCCAACACAACATTGCATAGCCGGACAGATGGATGTGCTTAATTCAATTGAAAATTTGATGCTGCTGAAGAATATATATACTTTATGCGTTTTAACAAAATGAATATACCCGCCATCATTGGGTGATGGCTACGAAGACCAATAACTAATAAACTGCCACCTGAGATTCGATATAAACGCATGTATAAACCTCAAGTAGAAATAATATTAAAAAAAAACCACAAATAAAAATAGAAAAAGACTCATCATATAACTCCATACGAGATTGGGGATATACGGTGCGTAACTTGCGCAAATACACAACGCAATTAACACAAAAGCACTGAGTCGCTTTAATTGTGTCCCTTGTACGCATAAGATTCTTGCTGTTGTTGTTTCAAATTCTTACAGTCAAGGTAACAACCTGATCCTCCTTAAGATTCGCGTCAAGTTTATATAAATACGCTGAAGTATGTAAACGCATTGATCGAAATTGCAAAGCAATTACTTTAAAGAGCGGTTTAAAGATCAGTGGTCGGAAAACGGTATCACGAACGGCCACGTACTGTCAAGTACATGCTTTCAAGCATTCGCAATTTCTTAACGCTCATATAACATATGCCCTTAGGTGGTAGTAGCATGGCATCCAAATCTCACTCTTCTTGACATTCATTTTCCCACCTTGAGAATGATAACGATTCCGATTATCGGTTTTTGCTTCTGTTTGCGTTTTTTCAAAAAGGAATTTCTTACTTACAACAAGTTATTGCAATTTTTTTATTAAAACTCATAGAAAATAAACCAATAAAACCAAACGCTATTTTCCATATTTTCCATATAAAAACGTTCAGGGAAGAAATTCATAAAAGTTGAACTTGAAATTGAAATTCTTGCAAAGAAGTAAACACCTTTGTCTTCTGTTGCTGCATTCAATTTTGCGAGCATTTTGAATTTTGTTCCCTTTTTTTTCGCTTTTTTTTTTTTTTTTTTTTTTTTTTTGTATCGAAAGCACGTCGGCAGCACTGTTCATATGCGGAATATTGTCTCTTTCTTTTAGTTATATTTCATTAACACTTAAAAATAAAATTCGATTTGGATTTTTCATATAAACGTTTTACAAAACGAAAGAAAAATTTGAAAAAAAAAAAAAACTTGAAATTTGTGCCGTTCCGCTATTAAAATGAGTCGCCTTAAGCCCGATAAGTCAAATGCATTTGTTCACTAAAATTTTCAAACTTTTAAAGCGTTCTGAAAGAGAAATGCAAAGACGTGTTGCAATCAAAGCAAGCAATTTTTAATTGCAACACAAACGAAAAATACGTTAACCCAATTAATATCGAAACTGTATTGCTGTGGTAAGCGATTTTCGTTTAATGTAAAATATAATTACGTGAAAGGCAAATTTACGCATATGTATGTTGAAAACTTTATCTTTCCTTGGTGTAATACGTGTACGGACATATATATGTATAAGCGGTATGATTCGACATATATGGGAAACCATTGGAATTGGAAAAATCGAATGGCCATGATTTTCAATGAAGAGTCACTTCTTCTTTCAACGCAAGATCTTCTTACGTTTACTTTGAATTACTTGTGCAACCATTAATGAACGTTCAACGGTATTTGCGTCCACGTCTTGCCGATAAAATATTGCAAATTTTATGAAAATGTGACAAGTTCTTGTCACTCCGACACTCTTCAATATCAGGCAATTCGGAGAGGCATTATCGCAAAATTAGATTAGGTAGAATCCTCTTTTAGTGGTCACAGCGTGTTTACGAATCTATTACGCTTTTATTATAAGTATATTTTATGTAAATCAACTCGGTCTAAAAACAAAGGAAAACGCTATAGTACGACATTGTCGACCATTGTTATTCGTATATGGAGGATGGGGTTATATGGGAAGTGATCGAAAAAGTGGTCCTATCCCAACAATTTTCAATAGTATTCGTTCGCGGAGCAAAACATGTTAGTACACAAAATGTGATCAAATAATGGCGGGTGGGTTGAAAACAAGCAAATAAGATAGACGGACAGACCGGCAAACAGGCCAGCTTAGGTCGAATTAAAAAAATGATTCTGAATTGATCCGTCTAATCAAATTCCTTCTGGATGTTGTTGCATATATCTACGCAAATTTAATAAGTCTTTGTACCACGAGTCGGATAAGGTATCTTCAATACAAAATAGGGCTTCCTATTCTTTTCATTATCTGCTTTTCTCAATGTTTATTCATTATTTTCCTATAAAGCGCACACTTACGTTCTCATCTGAATAATAACAATAAAAGTTCAGTTTTCGTGTAATTATTTTTTCCTTGTTTTGAAAACACAAAGATTCCTATTGAAATTTTTTAGATAATAGGAGAAAAGAAGAGTAGAGAAATTATTTTGTGCGAATGCATTAGCTTGCAAGCGACATCCTGCGCAGAGTCCAGGTCGTAACTACACAATTGGGAAAATGACTACTACTGCTAGAAATTCGGCTGTCGATCGTGATCGTCTAGATTACTACCTTCATGGTAGCAGGAATAGAGAGTTTTGCTAAGTTTCCAGGTCACCTTGATCCATAGATATCTGTGAAAATAGTAGATCCATCACTGTCCGTGACGACTACAGGTGAGCTAACCTT
Source organism: Glossina pallidipes (assembly GCA_000688715.1). Classification (NCBI taxonomy): domain Eukaryota; kingdom Metazoa; phylum Arthropoda; class Insecta; order Diptera; family Glossinidae; genus Glossina; species Glossina pallidipes. Next base: position 2,691,113 of record KK499766.1, read on the forward strand.
GCTTATCCTTGCTAATATATAACGTCGTATGTGCTTGATACATTCGAAAAAGACATATGTGATGCCATTCAACCGTAAACGAACTATTGTCTCAGATCACAATCTCTCTTAGATAGTATATGGAATTGTTTTACAGGTTATTTCTTTCGCTGGATATGAATATAAGGAAAAGAGGTGAATGAGAAGTATGTTGGAAAAAAGAGAGACACAAAATAGAAAAGCAGCAATGAGAAGGAATAAGAAAAAGTCAGCTTTGGCTTTATCGCACCCATAAGTCGAAGAAAAGGTAAAAATGCTTTTGTTAACCCAAAAATTATTTGGATGCGGGAACATTATCGCTCTTTTTGATAAAAAAAAAATAGAAGAAAAAAGAGTCCTATAGTCTCATAATTGAAACATATCCTGGGTACAGTTCAAATAGCATAAAAACGGTCTTTTTGCGAATCTGTGCATCGAGAAGTATAAAAAAAGAAAATACACTAAAATATAATTCAGAGAAGAGCTTCGATTTTAGTTTCAAAATTATTTCGATGTGATACAATACCTCCGAAGTATTAGCGTAGAGTTGGTGTACAAACTTCAGCCAACGACCGAATGCAATCTAAAATTGGTTTGAATACCCTTTGGACGCTTTTCGAACATAATCTCAGGGAAGGGACTTTTATATATAGAATTTTTATTGAGAGAAGATGTAAGAGCTTTTCGATTTCCGACACAACTACAGACGGTGTTATCCTTATCTTGGGTGGAAACGTGGTGATAATTCTATATCGGATATAGAAAGGCCTTAAATTTATCGGACTGCACCACAATCGCTAAAATTGCAAATGTGTGATAACAATGTGTAGAATTTCCATTTCATCTAAGCGCACCGGTTGACTAGCATTTGAACATGCTGTAGCACCTGATATACTCTCTTGGCTTTTTAATAATCCTTACTAATGCCACCAATAACGCAAATTGTAGAGGACAATATTTTACGATATTCGCTTCTTAAAACTTTTGGCCACTTCTGAGGGAATTTCTTAATCTGCTTCACCTTGGTATATTCCCAAAAGAGCTTTGTGCCCATACCACATGAGATTGATGTATTTCATCAACACTGTGTAAAAACCTGCTTTCTTGCCAACCCACCTCGCTGTACTTAAAACAAATGTACCCATCGATTGAAATCTACAAAATGCATTCATTTTTTAAGAATTCATGATATAACAAAATGTGTATATATTTATAATTCAATAATATATAATTTCAATCCTAGCAAGTTAATATATACAACAATTATCATAATGTTTAACTTTTTGTAACTTATCATACAAATGCTCTTATTTACTATAATTTGTATTTCCCTTTTTTTTTACCGACGATATGATCATACTGTATCAATGTCAGACTGAGAAATCTAAATTTTTTTTTTTATGTTCTTCGTAGAGTTCTTGCATTAAATCACGGAAAAGTATCGGATTAATGTTTGCGCTCACTTTAAAAAGTATAAACCAATCGCCAAATGACATGTCCCGCAGCGCGCAACGTACGTGCGATTTCGACATAAAGCGCACTTGAGCCCTTATTAGCTGCCAGCGAAATGGCATATGAAATATAAGCAATGCACGGTATATCAATATTAGACCAGCCAATAACGTCATTGCCATGAACCAGCACCAAAGAAAGGCAAAAATTTTTTCATTTAATATATTTAATGGCAGAATGCAGAGTATATCAAGTGAGTTTGCGGAACCCGAATAACCGTACTTGAGCATATGACATTTAGCAATCTTCGGAAATACTCTTGATGTCATTGTATTCCATTCGGACCATTCATAACGCGGTATGGTCGCTAAAGCTTGTACATATTTCCACCAAAAGCCATTCAGAAATACGTCTAGTAGCACAATGTTTAAAATACTGATGGCAAAATTAAGTATTTCACAAAATATATATCGAGCCATATAACAAAAATGCAGGTCCTTATAGTCGGCGGTAAAATATTTAAGCAGCATTTTGCGTTTATTTATATATGTTTCTTCCGGCAATAGTGCATCACCTGCAAGAAAAAAGAAGCTAAAATTATAAAAAAATATTGAAAATAAAAGACGACGGCACCTACAAGCATAATTCGTTATGTGAGTTTCACGTTGTCGTTTAATAGAGGAATGTCCCTGCATTTGTAATGCCCGGAAGTAGGCCTTCGAGACCCTATTAAGTACAAATATTTTTAATCAGCGCGAGATCTTTTGACAATCTAGTTATGTTCATCCGTCCATCCGCTAATCTGTCCGTCTATTTACTTTTCCAATATTTTCACCATTAAGATAAAAAGTTATAACAAGGCACATGTGTTCTATCCTTGGTAGAAGTACAAAAAAATTAAGTTTGAAACACTTGTCTGCAAACAAAATTATAATACCTAAAGAACTAAAATAACCTCAAAAAGAAGAAATTTCAAAATATTCTTATGATGATAGATACCCATGATTCATCTCAAGGCAAATAAAACTTCTTTATTTTTGCGTTATTTACTTACTTCGTACAAGTCGTATGTAGCATAGGATAAAAAAAATTTGTCTTCATTTGCACCTTGTATTTAGTTAGAATTTTGATTCGTTTGGTTGGTCTGCTTAATGTATTCCTTATATTTTATTGCCACTTATGGCAATTTGGAACGTTAGTGAAGCCTACGGACTTACCGACATCTGCACACAATTGCTTCAAGCGCTGACCCTCCCAAACTTTCCATAAAAAGGAAGGAAAGTAAAAGACCACCGATTGCATAAGCAGCATCATTATTACCCACTGATAATAACGCAAATAAACTCGCTTCGTCTTGTTTGGTATTTCTGGACCAACACCTATAAAAACGACATATAATAAATGCAGAAATATCTTCACTGACTAATCTTTTATGTACCTTCCGCTATAGCAAAAGCCAGATCTCGCATTTTATAATCCGTACTATTCGATAATGTTGTTATCGTGTTTTGTTGTTCATTTAGATCATAGTAATTTAGTATGTAAGTGCCCATTGTCCAGCAAAAAGAGTTGACATAATCAACGTGTTTCTCATCGCTAATGCATTGAATCGGATCGCCAAAGTACTGTTTCGCTGATAGCAAAAACGTGAAAGTCAACAGAATGACCACGGTGCACTTCGAGTGCAGTGTAAAGACCACATCGTAAATGCGAACAGACTTAAACTGTAAATACTTGGACAGAGGCTTTACAGCCGCATACATGCTCTCTTGTGGCGGGAAGAATATTTCCAAGACCTTCGTTACCTTATTCCAAATTATGTTGATTTCTTTTCTTTAATATCGTCAGCGAAACGAAAAACTAACGGGTCTTACCGTCTTCTACTTAACTGTCGAGCAAAAAATTATGAACGCGTGAAATTCCGTGGAAATAAGTTGACAGATGAAGTTTCATTTTTCTAACGGTGTTTGTAAAATATATTAAAAACAATCGCTCCGGAAGATATGCTACACTAAAATGCATTTCACATCAGATCTTTTACATTCTCACATTACACAATATGCAATTACCGTACGCATATTTGGAAAATTCAATCCATAAATAAATAATAATATTTTTTTTTTTTCTATTAGGAATCCTTAGTTTTTAGCTCGTCGCATCGAAGTTCATTATTTAGAAATTCTGTTGTCCGTTATGTTGAAGCAACCAAGCTAGACTTTGCTTTTTAAATAATTCTATATCATTCAGAAACATCTCTGTGTTTGCTCTGAATATTTTATAAAACATGTGTTTCAAGAATAGTAAAAGATTTTTGACGGTTATAAGCATTTTTTGCTTTTAACTTGTAGAGTCCATTCTGAGAAGAAGTTCTTTTAAGGAAGGTTATTTCACATAGAAACGTTTGCACACCTTTGGCAAAGTGAAAATGTTTTTGTCTGCAAAAGGATTTATCAAAATTTTACAAGCAAAAAAGGCCAATATATACGGTATTATATTTTTCATACATTCTAAAGGGACCGCAATCATTTTGTGGATCTTTACACTGTTGCTTTCTGCTAAGCAATACTTTGGCGATCCAATTGAATGCATGACAGACTCAAAATTTAAGAACTACGTTCATTCTTACTGTTGGACAATGGGCACTTTTTTAATTCCAAGCTCTACAGACGATATGAGAAACGAAATAGCCATAGGCGTTGGTCCGAGGAACTTTGACAAGGAGGATGTAAATTTGCGCTATTATCAGTGGGTTGTCGTAGTTCTGCTCCTAGAAGGTTTATTGTTTTACGCACCAGCCTTTCTTTGGGAGATATGGGAAGGTAAACGTTTGGAACAATTATGCTCAGCAGTTGGTATGTGTGTGCGAAAGAGCGTAACATAAAATATATATACATATATAAAAGTAAATGGATCGTTTCGTATTTTAGTTGCACCATTGATAGCAATTGATGAACTTGAAAAACATAAAAATTTGATGAAAGAATATCTTTCGAAAGACAACAAGAATACGCATCAACAATACGCGATGAAATATTTCATATGTGAATTCCTTAATTTGATGATAAGTGTAAGTTGAAATGTTCGTAGCAGACCCAGTAGCCTGAAATTGCTTATCAACTTTTTTTCAGCAGATTGGCAATATAATATTTCTTCACTTCTTCCTGGATGGATTTTGGTCCAAGTATATGAAAGCTTTGTATACCATTTCTTTTGATAATTGGCACCTTTGGAATCAACATTCTTCACAAATATTTCCGAAAATGGCCAAGTGCACTTTCTATACATTTGGTGCAAGTGGCTCTATTAAAATCAATGACGCTCTTTGCATGCTACCTTTGAATGTACTCAACGAAAAGCTGTTTGCTTTCCTTTGGATTTGGTTTGTACTCATGTCAATCTTAGCAGCTCACAAGCTACTTTACCGCTTGGCGTCAATCGCTTTTCCTACTATGCGAGTACACTTAATTCGCATAAACGCACGTCACATGGCTGTCCAGGATATAAGACAAATACTGGCCAAGAAGTGTTATGGTGATTGGTTTTTATTATATAAATTAAGTCGGAATGTTAATCCGCATTTTTTCCAAGACTTGATGTCTGCACTTTTGTTAAACGAAAAACGTGAAGTAGTTCGATCCAAAGTTTAAGTATAAAAGACTTCAAAATGCAAGCACTGCATTTCCTTTTAATTAATCTTCTTATTTTAATTCTTGTACTAATGTTTGAATTCCCACCGTAATTTTTAATTTTGAATTGACAAAATAAATGAACAATCATCTCAATTTGAAAATTTTGGCTTTAGTCTGCTTAATGCAAAAAGTGATTGATGTATTTTTGTATCTCTTTTAAAACTCGCCCTAATTTTCTTTATAATAATTGCCATGTAAACATCGTCTAAATGTATTTATTAGGTAGATTCATCTATGTGTTCGTTGGTAAAATAGCTTTTAGTCCAAAAGAGTGGGATTGATAAATGGATAGTTCTTTTTGTTTTTTGAGTTTGGATGGACTAAGCCAATAAGAGATATACCTCGTACGTCCACAACTGGCTAGAAATCGACATTTTAAATATAGGCGTACACGCAGACATTTTTAAATTAAAATAATATCCGGATTCCGTGAAGATCCTTTAAATTCCTCCAAGTTTGCACGACACAGATGTATTTATAGGAACACATATTTTACGACGACTGCTTCATTTAGGCCAATTCCATTTTTTTTTTTTTTTTTTGTGAGGTTAAAATTATATTCCGCTCGTTTCCACGTTGAAAATGGATAGTTGGGAAGTTAAAATAACATCAGATTTCTATATTAATTTTGAAATGACAAATCTAGCCTCTTGGCGCTTCTTAAGCTTTAGGTATTTATATTTTGTAGACAAACTTGAAGCAATTAGTACGACAATGTTCTTAAACATTAAAAGGAGTAGAGAGCTTAAAAACCTTTTTTAAATTCGCTTTTAATATAAGTGAGAAATTTAGAAGCAAAGAGTCTTTAAATATTAACACGAAATAAAGCCATTTTGTGAGTGTTTTCATTGTTCCCATGGCATATTAGTCAATGTCATAATATGAAAAATATCAAAAGCTATCATAATTTCAACTGAATCAACTGAGCCCATTTTGCGAATGCGTAAAATTTAATTTTCTTTTTTTATAACATCTCTGATATTAATGTATGGTGTCATGCAAATTGTAGTATAGTATATATTTAATTGCAAATGAAATCATTCATTAAATCTCTTGGTTCCGAGTAAATTCCAGTTGTTCAATTTTTTAAACAGTCCCTGTTATAATGTTTTTATTTTTACAGACATGTTAATTTACCCATTATTCACTTTATTCATTTGTATTGCAAACTTTCGTAATTATTTATTGTATTCAACACATCTTCGAAATAGAAAAAGTGTTTAATATTGGCAACAGTATGTGTTATTACCCACCGTTTCTGCTATAAAAAAAAAGAAAGAGTTGGACTAATTTTTATTTGTGTAAGTTCTCCTTCTGTCAATTTGTTCATTTGCAAAAAATTGCTTAAAGAATAATAGTCGTGCAAAAAAAAAAATAATAATAAAGGAAAAACAGTTATTTCGAAATCCATTGCGCTACTAAGCAGAAAAGAAAAAAGGGCATTTGTGTAACGTGAGGGCGGAGGAAGTGTGCAGAATTAAAAAGTGAATAATTTCATATGAATGTGCTCAGTAAAAAAAAACGAATAAATCAGGAGGTCAATTAAATTTACTCATGTACTTAATATAGCCTCGTCTTTATTATTATTATTATTATTTATTTATTTATTTTTTTTGCATTTCTAGTTCGATAAAAATATTTGTGAAAAGTAAAAAGTTTTTAATAGTCGTGTGTGTGTGCAACATATCTGTGTATGTGCTTGCATTTAGTCTGATAAATTAAAAAAAAGCAACCCCGCATCAGGAGTGACAATTTTGCATACCAATTGCTTTGCTTCAAATTGCAGGAGTGATTTCCTGAAAATCAAAGTCCAGAAATGACTTCAACCAGTTCCAATAGTTCTAACGCAGGTAGCTCTGATTCAAATAGAGATATAAATACTGCAGAAGGCGTGGCCAAAACCAATAAAAACCGAATTAGTATCTCCGCAACTGCATCCAGTGATGGTGATAGCAACAATGATTCCACAGCGGCGGCTTTATTACATAATAACATTGAATTGGAGTACAATAGAATAGCAAATGATCGAAATGGTTGGCAACGTTTATATCAGGTACAGGTGAAATCCTTGCATTTTCCACAATTGTATGGAAAGCATTTTATTTAAATTTCAACAAAGTGTACGTAACCAAGTACACAAATTGTTTTTAATTCGTCTTAACTATAGTTTAATTGCGGACACAGGAAAGACTTACCAAAGTCCCCTTGGAATTGCATGAATTCCGCGACCATGCAGGCAGACACATAAGCTTTTATCAATACCTACTGAGGTTATATTGAAATCAAAATGATATGCTTGGTTTTAAATATATATTCTCATATAGTCATATTCAGAAAAAGTACGTTATAAGACAAGATTTACGAAGGTACAAATTTAGTTACGTATATTCGAAGCTAACCACATATAGGGTGCCAATAGTAATTTAATTTTATACAGTTACGTACAGTTTAGTCAATATGAATATAACGGAACACATTTGAAGGCCTTATTACAAAAACATAACTGATTTAGAGAAATTGGCGTTATTCCTATCTACAGAGACAAGAAAAAATTGCTCTATTCTAATTTTGAAAGTTATCATTTTTCAATACTATCGTTTTGATATTAACAGGAATGTGCCAATTGTCAAATTTGAATACATACATTACATGTATTCATATATTGGCGAATGTCATGTAAGTGAATTTACATGCATTTGAGAGTCCAGTGCAATGTAACGATGGTAATAAATAAATAGCAACGGTTTTTCTCTTTCTCAGATTTTCTTATTCTATGTTATTATTGTTGTTCAGCATTGTTGATGAACAAAGTCACCTCAATAGCTAAATAGCATGAAGAGAATTAAAATAATTGCAAATTAAATGCACGCATTCAGTTGCCATAAAATTCATATCATTATGAATTTATATGGGCATGTTTTGCTGATGCTAACAAGTATACAGTTTGATCTAAAATTTATATACAAAAAAAAAAAAACGCAAAATTTTTTAACAATTTAAAATACGAGCAGTTGTTTTTAAATATTTTTGTTTTACTGCAGGAAATTCGTGAAAAATGTGAACGAGAAGCCAATGAGAAACACTTTGGAACCAGCGAATCAGAAAAACCTCATAATCGTTGTCTCAATCGATATCGCGATGTTAATCCTTACGATCATTCAAGAATCATTATACATCGCGGAAGCGTTGATTATATAAATGCAAATTTAGTGAAGGTTCAGAATCGCAATTGAATGATTTAATTTTACTTTGTTAATAATATGCTTTATACATTTTATATATTTTAGCTTGAGCGTGCAGAACGGAAATACATATTGACACAAGGGCCGTTGGGAGATACTGTGGGACATTTTTGGCTTATGATTTGGGAGCAAAACACAAAAGCTATTCTCATGCTTAACAAATTAATGGAGAAAAAACAAATCAAATGTCACATGTACTGGCCAGAACGCAAAGGGTCCGAATGTGCCCTCAAATTGGACGAAGTTAATTTGATGGTAGAGTTTTTGCGTTGCGAAAGATACAAAAACTTTTGTCGTCGATGGTTGAAGTAAGTCTTTGATGATTATTATTATTATTGTTTGAAAAACTTGTTGTAACGTATGTTCTACTTGCTTGCTTGCATCAATACTGTGAATTTCATTTTCACACACTGACTGACGCACACAACAATGTATAATCTTGGCTATTGTTGAAAAGAGAAAGAATATGATATTCTCCTTAGATAAAGCCAGTATTTTCGAGGCCTTTTAATGTTTGGTCATTTTCATCAATCTATTCGTACTGCTTCCTTAGTACCACAATCACAGTGGGGTGCATGACTACAACGAATATTCAAAGTATCGTCGCGGTTAAAAGTTGGCTTCGAGACTATCTGTACTATCCTATTTATCGAAAATTTTTGATCGACTCACAATTAATTCTGGATATTTATCATTATACAAAATGCATTTAAATGAAAATTGTTTTCATATTTCGATAAGCTTTCGCTTAGGATCGTAAGTTTCCAATTGTCTTTTTCGAAGCGGTTTTCGACACAATTGTAATACGAAAACTCTAATGTCGATGTCTATCCGATATGTAAAATGTAACAAAAATTGTAAAATTTAAATAGAGAGAAAGGGAGAATAGCCTTTCCTATTTCCATCGTTTCGCCTCTTTTTACGTTAACATTATATTTGATTAAAATATGCTATTATTGATAATCGGCTTTGTGGACTTTATTGGCGATTCATTTATTGAACTTGTGGTGATTTAAGAGCGCAAGCGTGTGTTATACCGATATAAACTATACAACATTTTTATTTATGGATAGATTGACGGACCTTGAGACGAATCAAAGTCGTGAAATATTACAATTCCATTACACAACCTGGCCTGACTTTGGCATACCTAGCTCGCCAGTTGCTTTTTTGCAATTCTTAAAAGAAGTACGTGACTCAGGTGCCTTGGATACAAATGTGGGACCTGCAGTAGTACATTGCAGTGCCGGAATAGGTCGTTCGGGAACATTTTGTTTAGTAGATTGCTGTTTGGTATTGGTAAGTATAACTATACGATTCGCTGCTTTTTTTCGCACTGGACATATCTCCTTGCATGTCATGCTACTGTTATATACTCAATAGATCGACAAGGAGGGCGTAAACAATGTATCTGTTCAGAATGTTTTGTATGAATTGCGTAGGTATCGCATGGGACTAATTCAGACCGCCGATCAATTATATTTTTCATATCAAGCCATCATTGAGGGTATTAAACTACTTAAAGATCCGGTTGGTTGAGTATTTCATTAATATAATTGGAAAAGATTGTATTTATTTACACATTGTATGATATAAATGTTTATTAGGAATTTCTTAATTACAAGGAGGCATCTATAATTGCCAGCGAAGATACATTATCACGCCAAGATCAATGCAATTTAGACGAAATACCACCGCCTTTACCACCGCGCACGCATTCCCTCTTACCAATTAACGATGCTGAAGGACCTTTCGATTTAAGAGCTCTTGCACACAGCAAGCCTCTTCCCAAAATTCCGGCCAGTGTCAGTTTCAACGATGATTTGTACGCGTCAGAAAACAATATCAAGAAAGATGCTTTGAACAATTTTATTAACAACGAGAGAAACACGGAAAGTATGTCGAATAGACCACTTCCGCCACTGCCAAAACATCATCAAAACTCCCTACATCGCGTTCGCGAATTTGACAGCGACGATAATGAGTTCTTTGAGGATAATGATAATAGCGAAGAAGATGATATAGTAGACGAGGATGAGGAAAAATGTGATGCGGATGCCAATGACAAAAATACAAACGAAGTTAATCGAAATGACAGCAATAGGTCACAAAACAACCACAAAGATCAAGCAAATGACAATGATTTAATCAAGTTGAATGGGTTAGAATCGACTAGCAGTGCCAATTTAAGGTACATCATTTTTGTATTCATTCATTTTGTATACATATATATATATGTCTATATATATATATATATATATATATATCTGTCTGTACGTCTATATATATGGAGTGTGTTAAATTGACTTTTTATCATCCCTTTTTGCAATTTAGTCCGGAAAATGAAGTACGCCGCAGGAAACGCGCTGAACGCCAGGCGAATATCGAACAAAAAGTCAATGAAATCAAACGGAAGCAACGCGAGAACGAAGAGAGCAAGCAAACAGCGAAAAAACGAAGGTCAATAATAACATATATAACGGCGGGTGTTATTGTGGGTGTTATTTGTGTGTACGCTTATTCAAAATGGGCTTAAGACCATCAAACATCATCATCGGTCTCGCTCATCTATCCCTTTTTCCCATATCTCAAAGCTACCTTATTCTATTTTCACTTCCGTTCAGTCTCAATTTTTTAAAATTTGTGGGCGTGTACGTGCGTTTTGTTTTGTGTGTGTATATGTGTGTACGTGCGTATGCGCGCGTACATAAATCTGAGTAACCGATATTTCAGCATCTAAGTTTCATGAGTGAGACTACAGAAATCATAAAATTTTAAAATACAAAAAAAAAAAAAAAGGAAAAAAAAGAAGAAACGGACACTCTCGGAGAGCGCTATACAACACATTAGAAAATATTTGAACCTCTGATACTACCTATTGCACACATTAATACACTTATACGAACGAAGCATTATTAAAACTATTGTTTTTACTTTCGCTCTTATTGATTTTATATATAATGCTTAAAAGCTAATTTGACTTTTTCTAATATAATGTAAGTAAATAAGCAATTTAAATTAATTTTGACTTTAGTGTACAATTTCAACGTTTCTTCTCTATTAAAAAGAATATATTTATACTTTATTTTTTGCTATCAAGTCAAATGATTTGATTTAGTTGCTTTCCTCTATTACGCGAGGTAACAATGTGAAAAACGTTTTGTAAATGAATCTACAACAGACTGACTAAATACAAATTTTTTACACACTTAATATATTATATATAAAAAACAAAAACAAAAAAAGAAGAGTAAGTAAATTTAATATCAATTATGGATCAGAGTGAAAAAATTCTTATCGAAAAGCAATTAAAGTAAATTGCACTCAAGCATGCGTAAAAACATTCTTTCATAGCTGTTATTCAAATATGTTGTCATTGCGTTTAATTTGTAACCATTAAAAGAATCGAGGAAAATCACATCTCGTTTTCGTTTTCCGTATGTTGGAGCATTTGCACATTCATAGAATATCTTCTCGAATGACAAAAATGTAATTGTACTTGGTCTTGTGTGGTCTGCGCATTGTCGTTGCATTTATACTTTTTTTTAAATCTTGCCAAAATCTCGTATTTAATTGGTTATTTTTGATATTGATTGGCAGCTGCTGAGTGACTTAAGCTGTTTATAAAATTCAAATGATTATCGCCACAGTTTTTTAATATAAGCAAATTCAATTCGTCCGCTTAAATAACATTTCACAAGTCTCTATAAAATGCTCCTTCCGAAAACATACACAAATCCAATATTTTTATTTCAAAACCTAAAATCAAATAATTTTAAATTAGTTTATTTTTTTTTTTTTTATATATAATTTTTTTTATTTGTTCAATTTTCTTACACACATCTATTAATATAGTAAATCTCATACTATTGCATGCTTTATTATCATACAACATTACATTACTTCTATACATACGTACATACTTGCATACTATATATTAATCATACAGACAAACATATATTAAAGGAATAATAAGATATTAATAGTAATAATATATCATTAATAATATGATGAAAAAAAAAAGGAAAAATGAATAAAAGTGACGATTTATTTTTATAAATGTATCCTTTATAGCCTGTAAAAAAAAAAAAAAAAAAAAAAAAAAAAAAAAACAAAATCCTATAAAAACCTTTATACGTTCAGAAAAAGAATGATGCCCTCAAACTGCTTATTTATCATTAGTAAAGTATACGTTAAGGATCCCCCCCAATCCTCTCACCATGCCACATCAACCATCTACTTTTCCCATTCCATCATAAACATTAATAAAAAATTGAAATATTCCGAAAAATTATTGTATTTAATCACCACATGCAAACACACACAAGCGTACATATAATCTATGAATTAATAAAAAAAAAAATAAAGAAAAAGATGATTTTTTGTTTATTTTCTAACGGTTTTTCACATTGTTCATTTTTTTCTTTTTTTTGTGTTTATTCTTACAGAGATGGCAAGAAGAGAAATTAGCACAATTTTTGCCATGTATGGTCACGCACACACATTCCTGACATTTCCCATTTATTCACCTCCAACCTGAGACAACTATAAAAATTCATTTTCATTTACTCACTGATTAACATACTGGATTTAATTTAAATTAAATGGAAAACATCCGTTATCATATTTTTGTACTTATATTTTTGTAACATTTGTAATGCATATGTGTATATATATATACACACATATATAAATTAAAACAATAAAATACAGTGATCAATATTCGTACTAATCTGGCCTACACAATCCTTGCTTTCCAATGTTGTGTAAATATACAAAAATAGATGTTCAAAAAACATCAAACATCTTCTACACTCCTGCATTTGTCGCATAAAGAAAAAATATTTGAAATGTATACGTCAAAAAGAGAAAATAAGAAAGAAAATTCAAATAATTTTTAACATCGTCTTTTTAATGGGGGAAAGGGTAATTTTATCAACGCAGACTTTGCAGACTTTGTTTTGAAAAGTTTGAACACTGCTCTTATTAATGTTTCATTTGAACGTGAATTATCGATGTAGCGATATTTTTCTTTATGGGAATAAATGTGTCAACTCTTTTATGAAATTTTGGCAACTCTGCTAAATTACAATTCATTACTCATCTTGTAGAACGTTAAGTTCTACTAGGGAGAAAATTACAATTTTTGTTGGAGATTTTGCAATAGCTTAAATAAAGAGAATAATAAATTAATCACATAATTGGCTGGTAAGCAAAAGACTATAGGTAGAAAATATTAAAATGGTGCCGGCTGCAGAAGAAGCGCAAATAGCAAAATTATTATCAAAGGTAAACAGAATAAGCGATGGACAAACAAAGAACGCACAGATTTGGGTCTGTCGTCATCACCAATACATATAAAAAATAATCGTTTCCATTTTCTTTGGTTTTTAATTAAGTATTTCATTTTACAGTATAAACATGCGAATGTTACAAAGAAGGAAGTTATTGATGTGATAGCTAATTATAGAAGTTTGCAATATCAATTGCAGAAATTCGGTAAGTTCTTTTTGCAAGTAGTAAAATTATACCAAATTATGTATAATTTTTTTTTCATATTTAGTTTTTAATGATGGCAGTTCCAAGGATTTGTTTAACTTGCAGGGCACTATACCAGTTGTATACAAGAGTACGTTCGTAATAATTTTATTGCTATAAAGAGTCTTGTGATTGCCTTTTAGCATTTGTTTAGATAACACATACTACATTCCCATTTGTATCTGGTTAATGGATACTCATCCAGTGAATGCACCTTTTTGCTATGTAAAACCTACACAAAACATGCAAATTAAGGTTTCAATGTATGTGGATCATAACGGACGTATCTATTTACCATATTTGCATGATTGGCAACCTGTGAGTTAAATCCGCTTATATATAACAATGAAACATTTCATCCTAATTGAACTCTCTTTTTTCGTACAGAATTCTAGCGATTTATTATCTCTGATACAAGTTATGATTGTCACGTTTGGTGAACATCCACCAGTTTATTCTAAACCCAAAGAACAAGTAACACCATATCCCACATCATGTAAACAATTTCATGAAGGTCATCAAAGGACATAATTAAAACTTTTAATAACTTGCTTTTCAGCGTTCATGCCACAGCCAGGGGGAACCCAAAATGCGGCAACAGGGCCTGGAAACTCTTACTTACCGTATCCCACCAGTGCCGCAAGTGCCTTTCCCCCATATCCCCCGACCGCTTCTAGTAGCTTCAGTGGTTATCCGCCCTATCCAGCAGCAAACAGTGCTGTTGGCGCCAGCTCGACTTCCGGTGCCGTTACTTTTCCACCGTATATGAACTTTTCTTCAGTTCCTGGCTATAATTCAGGCTATGTACTCTTAGGATTTTATTTATTTCAGTGTTGATTTTTCTTCTACTTATATTATTTCAATTACATAGAATTCTTCAAATCCTAGCACAACTGGCACTATAACAGAGGAACATATTAAGGCGTCTCTGGTAAGTGCGGTGGAGGATAAATTACGACGTCGTGTTCAAGAAAAGGTCAATCAATGTCAAGCGGAAATTGAAGCTTTAAATCGAACCAAGCAAGAGTTGGTAGAGGGCAGCGCTAAAATTGACGCCATTATATTGCGTCTACAACGTGAAGAAGTAATAAAATATGAAAACAAGTACTTTATGTTATAATCATCGTAATGTTCTCTCTTTTAGATGGAATTAGAAAAAAATATAAATATTTTGCGTGACAAAGAACAAGAATTGGAGAAAAACTTGGAATCACTAGAAAATTCTGAAGTAATCGATCCTGATGAAGCTGTTACAACCACCGCACCATTGTATAAACAGTAAGCAACATAAAATGACCAATGATTAAGAAGACTATACCTATGACGTGTATTTCAGACTACTTAACGCTTATGCTGAGGAAGCTGCCACAGAAGACGCCATTTATTATCTGGGTGAAGCTTTGCGAGGCGGGGTTATTGATTTAGAAACTTTTCTAAAGCATGTTCGCCATTTGTCACGCAAGCAATTTATGCTGCGTGCTATTATGCAGAAGTGCAGACAAAAAGCCGGTCTAGCTGGCTGAGCAGATAAAAATTGCTAATGACCCTTGTCAACTCTTCGTAACGAATGTAAAGTGTTATAAAAATAGTTATGTGTTTATTATTACTCAACGATATTCAATTCGAAGGTGAAATTGAAATTAATATTTAAAACGAATATTTGCATTAAATTGTACCCATAAACAAAACTAAATATATATATACAACCTTCTAGTTACAAAAAGAAGTCGGAAGTTTATTTATTTTTTTATATGATTATAATCAACTACTATTTTCGCGATTGGATTCTCAATCTAATGTACACAGTTTAAAAAGTTACATGTTAATAGATTTATATTTAATGCTTTATGTTAGTACAAATCATGAAATATATATGCATTAAAAAACTAAAAGCCATGCTTATATGTCATCCGTATGGTGTTTTTCTTTTCGAATTCTCTGCTTTCGACTCTTATATGTAAATGCCAACGGCCAACATCAAGAACATTACGCCAAAACCCAAAAATACTGACGCACAAAAACTAATTAATAGTTCTTTAAACAAAGTTTTTTCTTTAGAGTTCTTCGGACGTGAAACCATATATATAAAAAACCAGGCAGTAAAAAAAGTGCCGATTATTAGCAGCACGGTTGCCAAATGAGGAAAGATGGCTGGATTAATTGGTGACACGTATCTTCGCATTTCAACTTTCATTCTTTGAGTAAATATGAATTGAAAATTTACACAATATTATTTAAGATCACTTCACTCACTTGCCGCCGACTATTTGTGTGAATGAAATATATACATATATATAAAAGCTTAATATAATCCTGACGTGGCCGGCTTATATGTTAAGTCTTCGTGAAAAACAAAATGTTTCCATTGATATTGCACTGTTGCCCATATGAGGCATATGTTTTTATCAAATATTGTTCTCTTTTAACATCTCTGTTAAAAATCGCAGTTATTACTTCACAAAATTTTGAAAAATGAACTCCCAGAAAAGCATTGCTGTCAGCTTTTATATCTGACACGATTGAAATATAATTAAAAAAAAAACGCAGATTTGTGACCTGTTGAAAAAAAAGTTTTTCTATTTAAACCGATAAAAAAAAAACTGATGATAGATATATAAACAACCCTCTACACGACTGCTTCTAAAGTGGTCATTTTGAAACGTCCTTTAGGTGGAGAAATTGCTACGTTTGAAAAAATATATAAACTGACGAGATATACAGGTTACCAAAGAATACATATTATAAGAGCCCGATTCCCTGCGGTATGTATGTAGACACACAATAAAATTTCGCAATTAATTTGTAAATATATAATATATATTTTATATATAATTTACGATATTATAAAATTCATAAAAGTAACAAATTAACTTCTCCCCCAGGCGTGCGAACTCGTTTTTGCTTACTTAATTTTGTTTGCAATACTTACTCTCTAGAAGGAATTCTTACTTTCTTATCAACTTTTAACTTGTCAATTATCCTAATTACTATGTACAAAAACCAACACTTTTCCATATTTATATTTTCATTTTTTAATCTTTTATGTAAATCTGAGCAAATCGCTAGTTTTCCAAAACAAGTCACAATATACAAATTTTTCATTTTTCTCGAGTTTGTGGACTCTTATTGAGCATCGCAATTGAAAATATCGATATAAGTGAGAGTTATCTTGTTGTATTTAGTAAAAACTTAATATTGGCATCCCTAGTTGGTAAAAGATTGAGCAGCTTTAACCCTATGGTTGAAGAGATGATCTGGGACATTTTCAAGGCTTATGGCAATTTTAAGTAGATCCTGAGCACATGAATTGCAAAAAAACATTTTAATCGTAAAATAATAATAATTGCGTAGAGTTCATATAATGGACGGCGTAAGTACTTAAAGCACGATACAGAGAAGTTTCAACACTATGAATATGTTTGCTTTTAGAATAATTCCGAAAATATAGACGATATAAATGAAATGGAGTCGCTTTTGTATGCTCAAATACATCACGAGGTCATAAACGAAAATAAAACTCCCGAACCAGGAAATCTAAACACTTCTAAAGATGTCCAAGGCAAGAGCAATGACAACCAGCAACCCATGGAGACAAACATAGGCACTGACTGCCTGACTGCAAGTGAACTATTATCGAAACGTTACTGGAATAGTGCGAAAGTAACTCTTGATTGTCAACAGAACCAAGAATTTGTGCATAATACAAAGTATGCCTTTACTCGCAATCCGTTAAAAGTCGAGCAACAACGCAACCTCCATTATTCAGGAAATATTGACGGCAATGTTAACGCTAGTATTAAGAGTGCAGAATATGTTAACCAACGGAATGGTAAAAAGAGTGGATCGGTTGCTAAAATTCGGCCAGTGTCGAAAATAGATCTAAAACCGAATCCAGTAGCCAAGTGGATGGAGCGCAATAAAAAGGATTCCATTAAAGCTCTAAACACCGCAAATCCTCGTAATGTATTTAATGTTCCTAAATTATTAAAAAATGGTCCATTTAGTAGGCAAATACAAAAGCTCGAGAAACACAAGCAAATAAAACAAAAGAAAGAAAAATCCAAAAAAGCACGGGCCTCAGCTACAAAGGTAGAAGTTACAAACATAATTGAACTGGATTCAAACGAATCAGATAACAGTGACGTTATTATGATTACTGTTCCGCCGCCGCCTGTCATTACAATTGCGGAAAGTGACGATGAAAAATCCAAAAACTCTGTTCAATCGAAAATTGCGAAAAAAGGAACTGGAGTAGGCTCGAAAGATGCACAAATAAATAAAACCTGTTCAAATTTTTTAAAACCTAGACATGTCCGCGCGATTCTTCCTGAATCGACGGAGAAGAGCTTCGAGAATTCATCCCGTTGCACATCGGCGTGTTCGATAATTTCATCTGATGATTTTATTGGGCAAAACGATCGACGTCGCTTGCTTACAACTTCTAGTGGAATGGCTGACGATGAAGATCTCGTGTTACTTACCTCCGACGTGGATAATTTAATGCAAGCTCAACAAGAAGAAAGTACTCGTGAAAAAAGTCAGCACAATGAAGTTTCCAAGAAGCAAGAACAACCCGACTCTGTTCCTACTACTCTGTGTAACCCAATTCGTCGCAAAATTAATTACCGCGTTGATCAGAACCAATTTAAAGCATTGGATGTGTACGAAAGTGAATCCGATATAGCTGATAACATATATGTGAAGGGTGTGGCAAAACCGACAGTCATTCGGGAAATTGCTAGCAGTTCCGAAAGTGTGGAAGATATCAGTTCCATTCCAAAAACAAAACGCCTTCGCAAACGTAGAACCTGGAGCAGCCATAAAGATTTAGAAATTAACAGTGAACTTGATAGTACTGACGACAATGAAGAAAACGATGGAGGCAAAAAGAATTTTCATAACGTGCCTTACATAGCGCGGGGCCCAGCTATAGAACGTTACAAATCACGAAAGAGATTGTCTACAAATGCTGAAGTTTCGCTTTCCGTAAAAACTTCAAAATTTGCATATGCTGCGGGTGGCACTTGCGACGCCAATTTTGTTTCACTATTAAAGAATTTGGCTGAAGATAGAGACACTTTAATGAATGCGGAAGCAGACCAAAGTGACTCCAGCGAAGGGCCAACTGCTCGTGAGATTGCTGAAAAAGTTTTGGCAAAGAAAAAGGCACCAATCTCTTCTGCGCTTATGGACTCAGCCTTACCAGAAAGGGCATGTGAGGGGTTAACCGAGGTTTTTCAGACGATTGATGAATACGATAAAAATAGGAAAAACGAAGACGAATTAGATCATTATGCGTCAGCCAAGTCGGGCTTACGAGAGGGCAACAAAATTGAGGTAACCGCTTCGGATGAAGGTCAAATAGTAGATCTAATACAAGAAGAAGAAAATCTCCTTTTTTCTGCCGTTTCTCATCCAATGGCAACACAACAAAAACTTATAGCCAATGATTCACCAATATATAATATCACTTATTCTAAAGATTACAATCCGGCGATTGGCCCCGGCTGGAATGAAGAAATGCGCAAGTTCTACCATGAGTCTTGGCATGGTGAAAAATTCTTTTTAAGGCGGATATTAGTAAGGATGAATCGTAAGTTCAGTAATTCCCTAAAACGATTTTCACTTTGATTGCAACACTTGCTTTTGTAATAGCTGATAAAAGCCTATGGAAAATTTATACTGAAGACCGTTTCAACAAACCATTACGACGTTTCAGGAACTTAAAATGCACCAATTGCTGCGAATTTGGTCATCTTCGATCTAAATGTAAGCGACCTAAAAAGCCTATGGTTTGCTATATGTGCGGTGAAGGTGGTCACCACGAACCTCGCTGTCCTAACACTATATGTTTAAGGGTAAATTTTTTAATGAAATTACTTTTTAGATTAGTTAAAAAAATATATTTGCTATTAGTGCGGAAACAAGACTCATGTGTTTACAAAAAGTTGCAACGCATGCACATTTCAAAATCGCCTTACTTGTCCGATATGTAATATTCGTGGACATTCGGTTGAATTTTGCCCTGACAAGTGGCGTAGATACCATTCAACGGTCAGTATTTTATTTATTGAGGTATATTGAGATATGATTTATATTTATTGCTTACAGACCGAACCAAACGTTGTTCCCGTCTACAAAAATGTCCAATACAATAAAAGGAAATATTGCTGCGTATGCGGTGCTCGTGGTCATTTATCTGATTCTTGTAACAATGCTGTTCGCATTATGGAATATCCAGTTATTTTAAGTACGATAAAATCGTACCAAAAATCTTATCTAGATTATCCAACAAGATCCCAATATAACGGCATTGGTCTAAACTTGATGTATGAACCTAATAAAGATCTATACTTTCAAATGGCCAAAAATACCGACGAAGAAAAATATTATGGGCGTTTTCTAAACGCTGTCGGCATGGGTTGTCTGCTAAATCGCCGAATAGACATAAATTTAGAGAAACCTATCGAAAAAAACAATATCCGTAACTCATGTTCCAAAGCTATACAACAACAGGCGGAAACCAATCCAATGGATCCTCCAAATCAAGTAAAGAAACGCTTAATGTCAGTAATTTTTTTTCGTACAATTAATAGATTTTTTCCAATCTATTTTTATTCAGGTTCAAGAGGTAAGCGAAAGTGGTAGTGTCGAAGTAGTTGCACCTGCAGATAATAGCGAAGTTTCGATAGCTAGCGCGAAAGATCCTGATATCGTTACAAATGATGACAATGGTTACGACGCTAGCCCTGCCGTTGTTTTTGTTGGAGATGAAATTGCTGAAAATATCCAATTACATGTGAAAGGCAATGATGCTGACGTAACTGATAACTGCGTGTCTAATGTTGAAGATGTTGAGTCTCCAGGCTCGAATTCCAATTACAGCTTCTCTGAACATTTTCAAGAATCGTCAGCTTCTAAACCTGTATGCGATCAAACCACTGACCTCCAACAGCTGCAACCGGTCAAACAGAACACTAAAATGCGGGAAATGAAAGCTTTGCCAGACTTTATTCCTTTGTTTGACCTTACCGATATTAACGATATTTCCACTTACGACAAAAATAATGAAGCGCCAACAGAAGACGACTGCTTGCAAGCTGGGATTTCGCGCAAGTTCGTTATGATTAATTCGGATGAAGAGAATGCGGAAAACAGTGGGAAATTGCCGCCACATTCGCCTTGTGAGGCTAAAATTTATTTGACGCGTTTCCATAGCAAATATCTGTTATCACCCAAGGGTCATGAATTTTTGATCAAAACATCGGAGGAATGTAGCTTAAAAGCTCGTCTTGACTGGACATCCGTAGGGCATGTTCTTATTATCTTTGGTTTACCGGCCGCGCAAGATAAGTTTCATGCAAAACTCCTTGACATCTTCCAAAAGCATTTCGAAATGATGCAACTGCAAAAGTTTCAAAATGTGCCAAAACGGACCGATGGGCTTATACGGTTCCTGCGTGAAAACATCAGACTATTACTAACTAATTTGGGCAGCGCTAAAAGCTTGCTGCGACGTGTCGAGACCTTTGAAAAGAGGCAAACAAAATATGCTTATAAATTGGCTGAAAAGGCTCGACGTTCTCTCAATATGATTCTTCTTGGGCAGGCCGGATTAGCGGACGGCACCAATCATTTAGACAAACTTTTAGTGAGTTTGAAAACTCTTATTGATAATCATAACGCCGAAGATATCGCACCCCCGGAATTGCGAACTGAAATAACTGAACATTGGACGCCGATTTTCACACCATATCGTCATAGCAACTACCAGGAAATGGTAGAGACATATAATAAACTGATCTCCAGAAACCGTTTGCCGAAATTAAACTTCGATCTTCAACTATTGGGTGTAAAAGTATTCAACACAAAGGGAACTGTAGGTCGAAAAGAAAGAATTAACTCAGGCCAATTGTCGAGCTTGAATATACAGTCTGCTTTATCTAATTCCACAAGCGGAAAAAATGGAAAAAATGTGAAAAGGAGACAAAAGCCAGACGACGTAAAACTTCAAAGTTCACCGTCTTATAAAGATTCAAAAATTGCAACACCTGCGACTATCTCGTCCACACAAGTATCATCAGTGAAATTAGCCTCAAATGATACCAAAAAATCACCGCAAAAACAATGTAAACAGATGATGCCTCCCCCGCAAGCAAACACCAATGAAGCTTCTACCACGAATTTTAAAAATTGTTGCGATACTTTTTTGAGTAACATTACTAGCGAGACAAAGAAGCGGAGCGGAAATGCGAAATTACCATCAGTGTATTGGTCGCGGGAGTCTTTACTTTTTTTAAATGAATGCATTGACGTTATAACTGGCCCAGCTAAAGTCCTTGAAGGGCTTCAACGTGTTCAGACCAAGGCTAAAAACTCTCAACTTTCTTATGCTGACTATTTAGCGGTTATAAAACTTCGTAACTCTCTCATTCGCAAATAATGTCGGTAATGGAACAAGGACTTCTCATTATTGTCCATATTATATTTTATAATTAAACAACTATATATTTTGTACAGCTTTAAAACGATTTTCCGTTTATTACATTGAACTCGGTTCGCTTCGAAATGGAATTTACTGATTTGTAAATAAACGGATGAAGCTTTCAATATACCACCAGATTCACTTTTTGTTATTTGTTTAGTTCATGGAAGTGCGAAAATTTATTTCTTTGAAATAAAATTACAACTATCCTACATATAGTTCGGTATGCAATAAGATTCTATTTATTCAATTGGCTGGATCAAGACTTTTTCACAAAAGAAAACATAAAAATTACTACAACATAAATAAAATATTCTCTGTATTCAAGTATACATTAGGGACTTTATTGAAAAAAGTCACTTTATGCTTTGGGCGCGCGTTTCGATCAAATTCGGGAGGGCGTTTAATATCGTAGTCCAGGTACATGATTTTGTCATCAACGAATGCCGTCTAATATACAATCTAGTGCTTACTTTCTATTATTAAAGTTATTCATTACACTAATAGTAAAAAATACATTTATTAAGCTGCTGTTGTCTGTTGTTGACTTTGCTCTTGTGTTGCGGTCGAAGCCGTTGTCGAAGCTTCTCCAGATTTTTCATTAATCGCCAACCATGGGCAACGCTTTTGTAATTCTAAACGATACTTTGGATGACTTATAGCATATACAAATGGATCTACGCAAGCAACCATTTTACATGTACATGCTGGTATCATTGTTACGCCAGGTGTTAAGAGGCTCTTATCTCCAAATGCTCCAATTAATGACATTACACCGTATGGTGTCCACGAAACGAAAAATAAAAAACAAATTGTGATGGCTGCTTTGGCGATGCGTATTTCCGCAGTATCTTTGCTCTTATCTACATTAGATCGTAATGATTCAACATTCATTTTCTTTGCCTGATCACGGAGGGCTTTCTCATGGCTAAAGACATGTCCGACTATTTGGCTGTAGTAGTATATAATCATTGTAGTAGGGCAGACGAAACTGAAGAAGAATATGGTGCCTACAAAAAGCCGAGTATCAAAGTTGTCAGTTAAATAATCGAAAGTGCAGGATGTTAGGTAACCCTCTGAAAATAAAAACAAAAAAGTAACGGTATTACATTCACCAATACTAAAAAATGTTTGAAATAGTGCTTTTATTCCAATAATTTCGCCCCAAATAAGAGTAATATGATAAAATTTTTATATATGTTGTAAATATTCTATATAATATAAAAAACTTGGAGGATGTTGCATTAGAGATATTTGTCCATTACACGGTAAAAGATTTAGCATTAAATCATCTGATTAGACGAGTTGTTTCTTTTTATATTTTTCATTTTAATTGCTAGATCATAATATTCAGAAACTAGAAATCTGTGTTCGCTAATAAAAAGCGTTTTTTTTTTTTTTGTATTTATTATTTGTAAAGTAAGAATTTTCGTTGCAGCGAACATTATTACCAAATTTTGCCATTTTAAGATTTCAACATTATTCGAACCGGTAACCTTATCCACAAAAAGCGCGTAAAATACATAGGAAAAAGTACAGGAATGTTGGCAATACTATATAAAAGAAAATCATTTATAGATATAGCAAAAAAAGTATTTGAAAGTGAAAATTATTAAAGAAGACAATAGAAGCAAATTAATTTAATTAAGTGGAACGTAAATATAGTATAAAAGAAAAGTATGTTATGAATGTATAAAATTTAAATCAACAGACCAAAAGTATTTTTACCTAAATATAATACATGTTCGTGTTTGCAATATTGCTATAAGGAAAAATTCTTAAGTCCATAAATGAAAATTGCAAGGCAAACGGTATGAAAATTTTGGACACTTGTAATAAGCTATAATATGGAGTAATAAAAAGCTAAAAAATTGTAGTATATGCTGAAGTGGTCGTTTTATAGAATTGAGAAACTCAATAAACGACAGCGAGTGCAAGTAGAAAACAATAGAAACCATACATAACATAAAATAACGAATGACGACAACGCAACGCTACGTAGTCACATTTTAGTTACTGCAGTATGGCAGCGGCAGATTAGTGACAGCGACAACTATAAAATAAAGAACGTGATAAAAGCAAAGTAAATAAAAAATTGTAACGATAATATTGAATGCAAGCACACAAAACGCAAGTTGTGAAATTATAACTACAAGTTGAAGGAAGTAATTTCTAGAGAATCCTTATTACAAGGCGACAACAAAAAATTACATACTGCCTACAAAAGTTTCACTTTCAAAGCGAATCCCAGAAAACCAAACAAACAAACTATTGCTCAGTAACAGAGTAGACTACAGATACGGTTCATTTATTACTCCACAGAGTGCATTTTGAAAAGTTCGCGTTGTTTGTGTCATCATAACTGCAGAGCATACATACAAACTCAGTTACTGTGTGTGCGAGGAAAACTAGAAAGGAAAAGGAGTAGACGAACGCCGGAAATGAATACTGCAGCACACAACGTTAAATGTAAGTTATTTTAGTAGTAGTTTTTGTTTTTATTATTATTTCGTGATAGTCTAAAAGACCTCTAGAATTTGAAATTCAATTAAGCTAAAAATTTATAGGTCTTTTATTTAGCGACGATAACTTCTCAATATTTGAGTATTTTAAAAAATGAGTATCCATACAATTTCAGAGTCGGGTGTTTAATTAAAGACGTAAATTCGTACTGTACATTGGTAACGTTGAGACCACCAAGAAAAGGAACAAATATTTAAATAGCAAAATAAATTGAATTACTTAAATGCTTGTTCGATCATCATTACTTAACTGCCAAAACAACGCACGCTAGCTTATAAATTGTCCGCAAATCGTACACCAGCGTTTAAGAATATACAACCATTTATATACACCTGACAAATGTCAAATAAAATAAATCCTAAACGTCGTGAAATACCAACAGCTACTGGTACAGGAAATTCTGGCACCGGCACCACGTCGGCAAACACATCGTCATCGTCTAGTTCTTCGTTGTCGTCCGCCGGTGGCGGTGATGGTGGCATGTCTGCGGATTTAACATCGCTATTCGAGTGCCCGGTGTGCTTTGACTATGTGCTGCCGCCAATATTACAGTGCTCCAGTGGACATTTAGTATGCGTTTCATGCCGTTCGAAACTTACTTGTTGTCCCACATGCCGTGGACCTCTGGCTAACATACGAAATCTCGCCATGGAAAAAGTGGCATCAAATGTGAAATTTCCGTGCAAGCATTCAAGTTATGGGTGCACAGCATCACTACTCTATACTGATAAAACGGAGCACGAGGAGGCGTGCGAATTCCGCCCTTATTTATGCCCTTGCCCAGGGGCCTCCTGTAAGTGGCAGGGTCCGCTCGATCTAGTTATGCAACACCTAATGATGTCGCACAAGAGTATCACTACACTTCAAGGCGAAGATATTGTTTTCTTGGCCACCGATATCAATTTACCCGGTGCCGTGGATTGGGTAATGATGCAGTCGTGTTTTGGACACCATTTCATGCTGGTACTTGAAAAGCAAGAGAAATTCGATGGCCATCAGCAATTCTTTGCTATTGTCCAATTAATTGGATCGCGAAAGCAGTCAGAAAGTTTCGTTTACCGCCTAGAACTTAATGGAAATAGGCGACGCTTAACTTGGGAAGCAATGCCACGTTCAATACACGAAGGTGTTGCATCAGCTATCCACAATTCAGACTGTTTAGTGTTTGATACATCAATTGCACAGCTTTTTGCAGATAATGGCAATTTGGGAATTAACGTCACCATCTCTCTGGTATAATAATACAAACAATAGAAAACTGCTATGCTGGCGATATAATTGATTGATTATTGGTCATCGTTAGCAAATGATAAAATGGCTCTTTCTCATACCATAGTATGTAGATATCTGAACAAAAAAAAAAAAAAAAAAAAAAAAGAAAAAAAAAAACTATCGCCTATACATGGAGTTTCTCTGATATATTCTTTTTTTTTCTTCTAGCCAGAAAAACTCTGAATGGCAGCAGACGAAATCTCTTCGGCTTCTTATTCGTTCAACCCTTACTGTGACTTTTCCTCCTTTTAATCAGGTTTTTTTTTTTTTTATTTCCATTTATGTTTTCGTTTTTTTAATTAATTTTATACGCAAATTAATCAATACTGTGCAGGTAAATGCTTTTGTACATAAAAAATCCTTAAGATAGATGTCCATCACCTCATATGTAATCAATTGAAAGCAGTTTAAATTACGTTGGTTGTTGTGAAATCGGATCAGAAATCTACTTTTAAGCGTAAAAGAAACAAATGTCAGAAATAAAAACAATGAAGCCTTAACGCTAACTTAAGTGTGAATTACTATAACTACATATTTTTCATATCTCATTTGGATTTATTTCATTTAACGGAAAAATAACAAAAGAAAGCCAACAATATTCAATATTATTTTGTATTATTATTTTTATATCATTTGTCAAATTTTTTCTTGTTTTTGGTTTTTTTCTTAATTTAAGAGCTTGAATTTTCGATTTTTAAAATTATTATTAAATTATTATTAGTTGTTGAAAATGAATATTAATTTATTGCGAACACAAACACAAACAAACATATAAACGCATACACACACGCAAAGAGAAAGAGAGAGTGAGAGAGAGAGAGAGAGAGAGAGAGAGAGAGAGCGAGAGAAGCGCGGGCGCGTACATATATATATATATATATACATATATACATATATATATATGTATATACTTCCACATAAAGAATTTCAAACACTCGCTGTCGCGCGCTCTTGCATGGTCACGTTAGATTGATTGTATATTCTTATAATGACTACAAAGCTTACCTACGTTTCTTGATCTTTTTTTTTTTTTTATCA
The DNA here is from genome assembly GCA_000688715.1 of Glossina pallidipes. Taxonomy (NCBI): domain Eukaryota; kingdom Metazoa; phylum Arthropoda; class Insecta; order Diptera; family Glossinidae; genus Glossina; species Glossina pallidipes. The sequence continues at coordinate 2,718,370 of KK499766.1, forward strand.
TTACTGCTATTATTATTATTATTTATATTTTTAAAGTTTAGATAATATTACTGCAAAGTACACTAAACAATTAAAATAATAACAAAATTAGATTGTTGATGAAAAAACAATTGAAACTGAACACGTATAGAAAAGTACACAAATACATTTATATCTGGCTTGAGTCGAGTCGAATTTTGTGGTATTAATCCCTCACTTCTATTGACATACTTGAATTAAGTTTTTATACTCAGCTTATCTGAGATATAACGACTCGGTTTGTTTCGCTTTCGAAATATATTGCAGATAAATAAATGTATGTTCCAACATGAACATTTACGTATATTTAAAGAAAATTAAAGTGATATTAAAATTTTTGCAATTCAGGCACAGGAATTGTGTCAGTCAATGGATTAGAATTCCTTAACGATCGTATGTAATCGGCTTAAATGAAATTATTTTACTTCAAAATTTCCTACGTCAGATATACTAAAATTTATAATTAAGGAACAAAATTAAATGAGAATCTCATGCCAATTTTGATTTGATTCGAGATATTACGAACGGGATGACAAAATTAGTACGCCACTATCTCACAGCGTTGATTAATAATAATATAATCCTGCAAGGGAATTCACATGAAAAGAAGAACATGAGCAGACAAAGCAAAGTAAAAAAAAAAACAAATGAAATATTTTCCTTAGGTTAGTTGATCTCTATATGGTAATGAAATGATTATAATTATTCACAACAAAAATATATTAAATAAAAAAAATTAATAAAGAAAATGTTTTATTTATTCTTATATGTGAATATTTATTATTTTTATATATTAAATTTAAAACAAAATCTAAAACGATTGAAACCCGTTTAGGAAGAGTGTGTACGTAACTACTATGCAGGTACAAACGGAGATGAGAAATCAGAAAGAAAGATAAAGAGGAAGTTAATAATCATCGTTCGCTTTTTGTTCACTTCTTCCTCTCTCTCAATGGAAAGTATATTGGAGCTAACTAAAATTTATTGCCATAATTATAACAATGCATTATTGTAAACGTAACTATCAACGTAAGAGTAAAAATTCTATTGCATATTGCAAAGTAAGGATATGAACTCCATCTTTGTATAATGTAATTGTGAAGGAGCAGACCCAACAAGTCTTATTTAGAACTAAAATTTCAAACATCATCTATTACGGGTGTACTTGCGATGTGAACAAAGATGCAGATAGATGGATATCTCGAAAGAAATTCACAACTTCTGATGTTATCTTATACCTTAAGAAGATATATAAGCAGTAGATCACTTCATAAAACAGATCCAAATTGTATGCCATAGACACGAAAGATAAAGATAAAGAACTGTGACGTGGGGTTTATGTTAAATAATTGTAGACGGAGTAAAAATAAAATCTTTTCATTTTTTGATATCATCATTACTCTATTATAGTCATAGTTTTGCCATTTATCGGTTAGCAGAGATGACCTCGCGGCAGAAACTTTTCGGTTTGCACTCGAAATAGCCATCGATTCATTTTCGCACATCTTCAACTTCTATGAATCGCTGATCTGCTAAATATGACTGCGTCGATTTGAACAAATGGTAAACGGAAGGGATCAGATTTGAAGGATATAGCAAGTGCGGTTAAACTTCCCAGCCCAAGCTGCAAATTATTTCCTTTGGTGTCTCCCAACACTTTTTAATTGTTTCGAAGCCTCGGCTGCATTTCATTCCATAGTTATGTCGGTTAAAAACACCGGAAAACGCAGTACCATAAATGATATCCTTGCCTTTGAACTTTGACCGATTGATTTGTAAACAACTCGACTTTACATCGTTCAAACATCAATATCTAAGTTGTGTACATCTGCAATTTCGGGTAAATTGAACGCGTCAGGTACGTTTTACGAAGCAACTAATTTCAGTGGCAGAGATTTATTTGTACACTTAATATGTTCTTAACGACCAATGTAGGACAATTGCTTGTCTTATGCGAAGTTGCGAGTGAGTTCGAATTTGCGATCCTTTTCTATTCATTTTAGCTTTCGATGTTAATGCTAAATTTCGACTTTTCGTCTCTTGTTATGTGAGGAGCGACCGCCACTCAATTTCATTTTAATGCAATAAAAAAAACGATCTTTCATGAATTAAAGGCGCTGGCCGCCATCCTCATGACCGTAAGAGGACGACTAGGAAAAAATAATTTAGATCATCGTAACTACAAGCCTACTGATCATTTATAAGTACCAACGATATCCAATAAGTATTAGCAAATATTGAATTTGGATTGGGGCTTGAATATTAATCAGGGACCAGAGAATTGAAATGATTAAATAGGATAGGATTAACAAAGCTTTTGCAATTTGCACGATGAAAATCAGCGACACAACTATGGCATGCTTAAAGAGAAATCATACGCGGTACGTTGCATTTGAAATCGATTCGAGTTTTGTAACAAAGAAAATATGCTTTGTATATATTTTCAAATTTTGAAGTATTAAAAGGGCCCTATGTAATATAAAAGCCAATTTCATAGAGTAAGCGCAGGGACGTGCAATCATACGTGGTAAAGAACTGTTCGAGATTTCAATGAGCGGTAAACCAACCGAGGATGTCCAGTAGCTTCAAACATTTGTATTCTTGTGTATTGCTTTCGTCATACTCAAAGATCGGTTCACCGGCTCCGTAATTACGGTGAAGCGATCGTAACCGATTGTCGCATTCGTCATGGCAGCGCCTATGTCCGAATATGAATCGATTGCTGCAAATACTTGACAGCCAATGTGATCCAAACTGTATCCACGATGAAAACTGATATATATAAATATGGGGGCCCTGGTGCACATTATAAAATCGCATAGCAGTAAATTAGAGAGCATACGCAAAGATTTTGCTCTAAATGACAATATTCGGATAGAAAGCGCATTTTAAAGTAATCTAAATAGTTTATGGGTGCATTTTTATCGCCTGCGCGGAAAGTATCCACGTGACCATCCCATTACCGATGATGGGAGCCACAAACGACATACACAGTATATCGCCAATATGTAGTGCATACTAGCTGGCGGTTCTAAATGTGTTAACTAATGCTCTGGAATATGTTGAATCTGATCGGGCGGTACGTTTCAACCCAGATACTGAAGATCTTGAGATAAACTACATGGAAATGTGTATAAAAAATGTTTACAAAATGTATTGTTTTCTTGCTTCTTGACTATTGCATGGTATTATATTTATTGCGGCCGCGGTTTTAACGCCGGCTTTATACTTATACACATGCTGGCGTTACAACACCTTTGAACCGTTGTCATTTTCTGTTAATGGTATTTACTTCTTTCTTTATATATATATATATATATATATATTTTTTTTTAGAACAGACGCGCTTTCCAGCACAGCCAATAGCAATAAATATATTTTATTTTATTGTGTACCTTTTTATATTAAAAAACACTTTCTAATGATTGAAAGGTGGTACAACAAATTTCCCTCCAAAACTTTTGGCATGAATTTGGGCGCAATTATAACGTAATTATCGTACGATCGTGTGATCGTCGACTTATACTGCGATCGTCTCATTAAATTTTTGGGATTATCATGTTTTCGTGATATCGCGAAATGAGTCGTACAGGTGCGTTTTTCAACATTTCAAACATCCATCTCTCCCCACTTAGCCATTCTGGTGAATGCACTGTACATTCAAAAATATTCAATTAATGCTTTTTAAATTTATAAAAATCAAACGATTTCAAAGTACAGACAGAGATGGCGTCAAAACTGGAAAAGCACGAAGCCAGAAGAGAGTGGAACAGAATGAAAGAAATTTTTAAAGGAAACCTTCCATGCGTTGGTTTTGAAACAAAAGGAGCGAAAACGGAACAAATTCATTTCTAAGCTTTTCGATTGTTACCACAACAAACCTGTCTGTTAATCTTATCTTTTTTTTTTTTTTTTTTTTTTTAGTTAAATTAAATTCTCCACAATAAAAGGATATAAGTACGTACATACCTGGTACAAATCGACCCCAACTTTCCGTGACACAGGCAACCACAAAAGGCGTAGCATATAAATAAATAAAAATCACCATTAGCAAGGCTTTTCCTTGAGTCATCTTGCCTTCTAAGGGCCGTGTTATAACATTATAGCGATCGTAGGCGATAAAAGCATTGGTTGCTGACGCCCCAATGCCTGTATAAGAGCCTATTATACCATAAATTTGACAACCCAAGTTGCCAAGAGCAAAGCCACGCATAAAACTGTTGTAAATGAATACCGGCGTTTTAAACATCATAAAGAAATCACAAATGGCCAAATTTATAACCAAAATATTGGAGGGGGTGCGTAGCGATTTGGCTCTATGGGGAGATGAAAGGAAGAAGAAAAAACGAAGTTTTTATTACGAACCATGATTGATGAAAGGCAAAAAACTTACGCTGTAAATACCCAAATAACTAAACCATTGCCCAGTAAAGACATAATGGTAAAGAATATGTAAAGCATGGCCAATAAATAATGTAGAGAAGCTTGTGGTTCCTCATATTGCAGCCAATGTTCGGGTATATGATGTATTTCCTCCGGTGGTACATTCCAGCCTAATAAACGACTTTCAGATCCCAGCCTAAGTGTGTTCATTAGCACGTCAGAAATTATATTAAAGTTATTAAATTTTCCAAACACTTTTCATTTTCTTGCTTCCTAATAATAATGCATTTATTCAAAGGTAACTTTGGCCTTGTGTCAAGAGAAAACAATTCGGTATTGGATATCTGTTCTTTTTCAAATCAATTATTTTCCTTATTTTAAACGAAATGAAAATATTATATGAACAGCTCCAAGCATTTTAACTGTCGTCCCTCAAGCGAACTTTGCTGCAATCTTCACTCAATTTATCAAACCTATGTACGTATGCGTGGATTCAAGGATTGACCTAACTAATGAATCGGATTGTCCTATGCAATCAAATCTGAATATTAAATAGAACTGAAAATTTGCTTCAACTGAGTTTGGGTATCCTCTGGCAAACACGGAAGTTCTGTAATGAATTCAATGAAATCGGTTGCACGCATGTTAGTTCCGCTGCTGTTTGATGCTTTCAAAAAAGCAACATAGCGAAAATGGAAATTGTATTCATCTCTATACGTGGACTTCGCTACTTTGAGCTTGGATTTCACCGATGGGAAACGGTACGGATTGATTCTGCCTTCCTTCAAAGTAGGCGTTAAGATGTCGTATTCTGTTAAGACGCGTTATAAAGCATCGATATTTTTTATAGAACAAGTTCAGCTACATCTCGTTATCTCGACCTATAGGTTGAACACAAGAAAACAAGAGAGACAGGCGGACAGACAAGTTTAAATCGATTCAGAAAATGATTCCGATTCAATCGTTCGGTATAATAAGAGATGGGTCTATCCGAATTCCTTCGGGACATCGCATACATCCGTAGAAACTTAACCCTTATACCCTTATGCCACAAGTGGTGTGGTGTATAAAAAGCGAAGAAATCAATACACATACGAGTTTATTTTACATTTTTCTTCATTACAGGAGAACCTGAACGATATCACTAACAATACTTTCATATCAACACAGCTATCGAATGAAACCAGCAAAGGCTGTTTAAAAGGTTTATGTGAAAGATGAATTTTGCAATTTAATAACGCTTTCCATTGTTAAACGTAAGTAGTTCAGAGTCTCACTCGTTTATTCTAACACTCACCGCGCTTCCGGTCTTAGTACAGTCGAAACATTTTTGTATAGTTTTATTGATATATTCATGATTTTTGTTAATATAGTTATCGAATTATTTTCTTTTAAATATATTAACGACTTTGCCGGTCAATAAAGACAAATTTTCGCATAGAACGCAGTGGCATTTTTATACCTTTTTTTTTTTTNTTTTTTTTTTTTTTTTTTTTTTTTAGTAGCAGACACAGCGCGGTTTACATTACGATTTGCCTTGGATTTGACATGGATTAGAATCTAGGGTTTGATTTCTGATTTTTGCTCTTGTGTGCAGATTTAGATCTGCTTATAATCGCACTGCAAGAACTTAAGTGATTACGTAAACATGGACGCAGTAAACGTATCTATTGGGCGAAATGCAATAAGAGGTCATCTCGCGGTACAAAAGCGAATACAGATCAACTTACTTATCGTATAAGAAGGGATTAAATGAATTAGTGCATAATATTTCCCCCTTTCTGTTAAAGAAGAACTACGCTAATCTATGTAAATTCCTATCTAAATCAATGTTAGTCGAAATCAGTGTCAGACAGTGAAATTATATAATTGGCTTAAAGCGAACAAGTTTTCAACCCCCTCGCATTGATATCCATTACGGCATTAACTAATTGCTTTCAATGCACGTATGTGACGAGCAATGTGCATGCACGTAGGTTTATTAGTAGAATATTGGATCAAACACAAACGCAAACACAAACACACACACATATTCATTAAAATTGCATGTATTCGAATTTAATACCCATAGCCTAGCAAAACAATTTACTTTCTTCCTGTTTCATCAATGCTTTCGGCGGCAACCGATATTTCGGTCTACTGTTCAGTCTATTACTAAAAAGTTAAAGGTAAACAAGTTTCGCTAATCAGAGCCGCATGCTGTCAAGAATATGTTGACTGAATTTTTAAATGTATATCGACTATAATGCGGATGGTTTAACTGCCCTTTTCAACGTAGCTCAATGTTCCCAAAACTCTATAAACAGAAATACAAATTTTTCATCCGACAAATATTGTTTTGCAAAATCTCGCTCGCTCACTGTGTTTATCAGGCGTCTTTTGCATTAACAAGTAACTAACAATTACCTCTGGGAGGGTAGGACATAAAGATTTCTCGAATTGTGCAATAAAATTGAGGCAGTCAACGAAGAAACAAAACTATAGTGCGACAAGTAAGAAAATTATATTCGGTTGTAACCGAATCTTTTCTACCCATCACCGACTAAGAAAAAGGAAAAGAACTCAATTTTCATACTCCATACGGTTTGGCGGGCACGGCTGATTTTGCCAATTTTCAGACATGATAATAAAAAACATGGTAATGAAAGGTGTTTACCGTTTTTGTTGCATAGGCGTGTGGGCGTTGTAGACGTTTCCTTGGACCAGTTTGGATCACTTTTAAAATTCTTTGCAAATTTGTAGGCGGTATCTTCATTTATGCGAAGAGAAGAATTTTTACCACAGATACTACATAGTTGGGCAGACAGACATATGGATAAACGAACGGACGACGAGACGGACATGCTTAAGCGTATTCCGAATTTAAAACTGGTTAAGAATTTATATACTTGATGACGTGTTTGATGGTTGCTTTTGCGCGTTATAAAGGTGGGTATTGCTTAGGCGTGGTACATTTTTCTCAATTTTGTACAGGTACTAAAGCATCATTGCAGGTACGGTGGCATAAGGTATACGTTCACATTTTTAAAGATTCAGCTGCTGCAGTTTATGAGTAATAAGCAAAAAACCAATTTTTTATTCCGTCGACCCGTTTGTCCTATTTTCAATACCAACCTAAGTGTAAGAACTTCCAATGGTTTTGCTAAATCTGAAGTCGATAGCTTCATTTTTGTGATTAGGAGAATGCTTACAACCGACTTAAGACAGACGGACACGCATTTAACGCTAATCAAGAATCTATATATTGTGTGGCGTATCTGAAGCTTTCTCCTGGGCGTTGCAAACGTTTTGACAGAATGAATGGTAATAAATGCTGCTAATAAATTTTATTGTGCTCAGGTTTCTTCCTTACTTTTTGTTTACCATCGTTTCCGAATACATTAAACTTAGACTTGTCGAGTTTTGCCACTCGAGGCGCTTTGTCATATTAACTTTGCATATAAATGGTTGTTTTCTTACAATGCGGCTGAATTTATGTTAATTTATTTAATGATATTTTATTAATTAATTAATTTTATTTAAGAAACGATTTGCTAAAGAAATGTGAAATGCGTTTTTCTTGTTTAACGGTGTCGTTTATAGAAAGCCTCTTTCGCTTACCGGTGTGTGGTTGACAACATGTTTGTAATTACCAACATGTTTTCTACACACACACACACACATATATATATATATATGTAAATATATGTACATTACATTAGTAAGGAAAAGTTAAAGACCATATTCAAATTTCTAAGCAAAATTTTAGCCTATAATGTAGAAAATAAGGAGGAGATTCGTAGTTGCACTTAGCTGGCTTTCAAAGCTGAGCTGACAAGAGTGATCAAGAGAAACTTTGCAGGCAAACTTGTCAACCTAGGCAAAGTCGTAATTGTCGTAATTCAACTCAAAGACAAACGGACAGCAACTTTTCCGTTATTTATATTGACCAATAACATGTATATTATTTTTTGTATGAAGTCTCTGATGCTTTTCACGCGGTATAACAAATGGAAAGAGAAATTTAGTAAGCCCGTATTAATCGATTGTAGACACAATGAAGTGAACAGTAAACAATTATATTACCAGATACATAGATATGTTTATGAAATCAAAATCATTCATTTTTTCATTTAATACTTTTCTCCTGATCTCAATAATTGTAATACCTTTCGGTAGACTGCGAGAGTTAAGAGGATATGAATATTCACCAAATTTTTTTAGCATAAGTTTTTCAAAATCCCTACGCAAATCTTTTGATGTATGCGGTGAAATGCTAATAGTTCCAGATGGATGCAAAAAAGGATTTCGAATCGATTACATTTACTACATATCCGCGAAGATGATGTGAGGTATTTTTAATGTGTAGTACTACATGTAATAGTAGAATCAATTTATAGTTCCATCTGATTCAGATTTAAATCGTTAAGCGTGTGCAAGCAAAGCATTTTCGAGAAACTTTTTCTACAGCTTTTAAGTGCGATTACTGCCTTCAACTGAATTTAATAGCGAGTAAGATACCGATCCATAACTTTACTATGAAAACGAGTCCGGGCATTACGGGCGCTCCTCTAACCACAAATGTTATACAACTTTTCAATGATCGTCTTGGATTATGAGTGAGTGCTCAAGGATTGTCGATTCCTTGCTCTTTTTATAACATAGATAGACTCGCAAGAACATCCTAGACATCTCTTTTTTTATGTAAATACGAAGACCAAACTATTTATGCGCATTTGTGTAGATGCAAATCTTTGAGTCATTTCCAGTATTCGTAGTAGTGCATTATAAATTTATTTCGGGGGTGTTACGTTGGCGATAGACTTTGCAATGGTTATGATGATGGTGTCTTTTATGTAAATCATTCTTGTGTTTTAGTTACAGTGTTTTTTTTTTCTGGTTTAAGATACATAGTTGCACACAAACATGTACGGTTTCTTTTTACCGGCTTTTCAATCATCTTCTCGTATTATTTGAAATAGTAACTTTTTCTCTTTTAATCTTTGTCTCTCTTTCACTCACTCTCTTTCACACAAAGCTACGAAGTGCTTATGCTGTTCGTACGAAAATGTTGTTCACTTTTACTTTAACTTACCCTACGCTTCACATCAAGACACTTCATTGTCATATTAAAATGTAACGCAAAAGTCTTTTAAACGCAATTAGCATACGGCATTTGTGTGTGGTTAAAAAACGTGAAGAAGTGAAACGAGCGAGAAACGCTTGCGTTTTATAACTCAACCTTATATTTTTACGCTTTATTTTTGTTGACGTTATGTACTTTTTCAATTAATAAAAGAAAAAATGACAAGTCTTGAGATTTGGAGATCTTGGCGAAATATACAAATGTGAGTTCTTCCGCAATTTCAAGCCTATTAACGAAACCTAGATAAGTTATGACTGCAAATCATGGAATATATTTTTTTCAATTTTTCGGAGGTTACAGGAGGACCCAAATACAAAACAATAACGGAATCTGTCATAATTATAAACTCATAAATTCTACGTTGGAGGAATAAACGCAATAAAGATTTGCAAGACAGGCTGCTTTGATATGCTATTTTTTATCTGTAGAAATGCTAGCTTCTAATGGAAAAGTTACCTAAACCCGCTTTGCGATGCCTAAGAAACTATATTTTTAGAAACTTTCAAAATGCTGGAATACCGTCAACACGACTACTTCAAACGAAAAAGCCCTTGTAGTGGTGTCTAGAAAATCATGTCCACATGTCCACTTTTTGCATAATATAACGGAGAAATTGTGTTCATTTTGAAACTTTTTTCACGACGTCTGTCACAAAATTTTTGTGAATCATGTTTTAAGCAATACTTTTTAGAATTTCATATGACAGCAAAAAAAAAAAGATAAATGTAGGAAAAGTATTCGGCTTAAATTCCTACTTACTCGCACCCCTAATATTCTTTTCAATGACTAGAAAATGATTGCAGGTTGCGAGTGTGCGTCTGTTTGAATGTATGTGCATATAATTATATTTTATAAACAATTATACAAATTACAATACTGATAATGTATACGTACGTGAAATGAAATCTTTCTTCCTTAGATTGCAGATAATGATTGCATGATCGCAGGTTCTTTATGCCAGTTCGACTGCATAGGCATGACCAACTAGTGAGTGAACTCGTACTAGTAAACAACTGAAAGGAAGTGGAAATTTTTATAAAAATCTCATTGACTATTACATGAATGTGTATTAATTTTATTAAGTTTTATTCGTAATAGACAATTTTTTCGAGTTCTGAAAATGTGTAGAGTGCTTGTGAACCCCCTCTACTAAACTACACGCTTAGTAATGAGTAACTTTTGTGCATACACACCCACACATAACATCCATGCGTATAGTTAATATATATTATATATTCTCTGCACTCTCTCCGTTGAGTCACTTAAAAAACAAAAAAGAACGTACGTACGAAACGTTTTCATGTTAATATTTGTGTTGAGAGTTGTACTTCTTCTATCTTTCAAATCTTCGTTATACTCTCAGGGGGGATTTCTTTGATTACTTGGCACCAAGAGTATTGTTGGTATTGTTATTGTAATATCATGTTTTACTCGCGTCTCTGAAGGAGACGCGAAAAGACTGAGAGAGAGAGAGAGAGAGAGAGAGAAAGAGAGAGAAACACCATCATTCAACAATTGCTTAAACCTACCTAGATTTTTTTAGTGTTGCCGTGTCAAAGATATCTTCTCGAAGAACAGACAAAATTTTACAATAACAATGCCAGCAGAGATTCAATACTCCTAAGTAATCAAAGAAATCTCTGAATCAGCGGCTAGTTTTTTAGGGTTATTTGTTATTAATTTTACTCTCAAAAACGTCAAAACGGGTTTCATACGAACACTGAGCAAGGTAAATTTTATTCTCAAAAAGGCAACATTTTACATAGAAAAACAAATATATTATATGACATACATATATACAAATTTCAGATTTTGTAGTTGTTGTTGCCACATCAATCAGTCGCTTCGCGACAACAACAATTTGTTTACAAACAAAAAATAAAAAATATGAAAATCCACGAGTGGCTTTTTGAATTTGCTGAGAATAAAATTTTACTACTCAGAGCACAATTTACTTTGCTGTGCATTTCTTACGAAAACCCCAGTGTGTTTTTTTGGCTTTGCTGAAACTAAAATTTTACTACTCCGAGCACAATTTACTTTGCTATCCATTTCTTAAGAAAACCCCAGAGTGTTTTTTTGGCTTTGCTGAGAATAAAATTTCCTTGTTCTCTAGACCAATGAGTCGCTTTTTGACTTTGTATTTCTCGGAGTAAAATTTACTTTGCCGTACATTTCCTATGAATAACTGTGAGTGGCTTTTTGGCTTTGCTAAGAATAAGATTCTGTTTTTCAGAGTCAAATGCAATTTGCTCTACGTCTCTTACGAAAACCCACGAGTGGCTTTTTGGCTTTGCTGAGAATAAAATCTCTATTTTTCAGAGTAAAATTGACTTTGCCGTACATTTCTTACGGAGGCCCTAAAACAATGCTGAGAATAATAAAATTCTTATCCGAGAGTTAAATTCGCTTATATAAAAAATGAGAAAAAATTTTGAATTTTGTTCGTATAAAAGTACCATCGTGTGTATTTTGTTGTTGCATTTTTAAATCAACTGAAATAGATAACATGTGCGCGGATGTGTAAAATTTTCTCTTGAAACAATATACGTAAATATATATAATATTGGGAAGAAAACTATTAACACACAATAAATACTTTTACATATGATTCCGTGTCAAAGTTAATGTCTGGGCCGATCGGTATGGGGCGGGAGTTTTCATTTTATATTCAAATTTGTTCTTCTAAACGTGATTTTTAGTACGCGGCGTTTTTTCTTTACTTCAATAACTTTAATTATTCGTTTAGCTGAATTTAGTTAAAAATACAGTGTTAGTTAAAAATACGTCGGTTTTTATCGCTTAACAGTCTCAAAAGAAAATCTTAACTTGTTTTCTAGTGATAAATTTCAAGTGATAATGAAACCAACAACCTGCTTCTAAAAAAACAAAAAAAAGAAGAAAAATGCTAATAGTGCCTCAAAATACAAGTAAAAAAGAAACTAAATTCAGTTTACTTATATTAATTCACGTGTCTTATATGCCTTGTAAATTCGTATAAATCATGTATGAGTTTATATAAAATATATATGATATTTGATATATGTATATATATATAATATATATATATATATATATATATATATATATATGTATATATATCTGTATATTAAATTTTAACGTAAGAGATTGTGTGTACGAAAGTGTTTTGAAATAGTTTTAAGAGGCTGGGCTGTTAATAATTGTTGTTCCAAACTTCAACCAAAAGCATTTGTTTTTAGGATCACGAACCCGGAATGTATACACGTATATGTACGCTTAGAGAGTAACAAGCGAGACAAGCTTAATAAAGTTAAAATCTCAACAAACTGTGGGCAAAGCTAAACCGAAAAAAAAAGAAAGACTGAAACCATTCAATTAATGTGTGGATTGTGTTCGTCTATGTTTACATGAGGAAATATATATAAAATACATATATATTCATCTGCTTATACTATATATGTTATATTCTTTGTGTATCTATGTATGTATGTTGTGAATGCTTTTTGGGTCTTTTTTCCATAACAAATCGCGGGTTTAAGAATCTCTGCCCAATATGCATGAATGTTGTTCGTTAATGTAGCTGTGAAATATGAAGGAGATATTTAGCTTCTGATAAACATTTACTTGAGATAGTTAAAGTTTTCATATATTTTTTTTTAGATTTATTGTGGAACAACTAAATCTAATAAATCTGCGTATCGCATGTAATAAGAATAAATACATACACTGATAACATAAGTAAAATCATGCGGCATTGTAAAAACATCTACCGGTGTATCTAGATGCATAAGGAAGGATCTTATGAATTTAATCCGCACGTTTTGAGGATGAGAAGAAAGTCATATTCACTTTAAAGTTTTTATTTCTGTGAAAATAAATAAAGTTTTCATTTCATTCTTCACAGAGAGAGAGAGAGAGAGAGAGAGAGAGAAACACACATATAAGGAGAGAGAAGAAGATAGGAAGAGGAGATTTAAAAATTTCACATTAATTCGCATTCGTTCGCCTCGTTTTTGCCTTTCTATTTCCTAAACAGGGAGATATATGAAAAGTTATGTCCCATTTCGGTTAATGATCTAAATTGTGGTCTTCTAAGGAAAATCGTATAATCACATATTATAATATATATACATATGCAAGTACTAAATTGTAGTTACTTGTCTCCTCCTAATCCTTATTCATTTTCAAGTTAAGTATAAATCACCTTCAAAGGAATAAATACACTTCCTTTTAGGTTAGGTCTGTTTTTTTTTGCTTTACTACTGCATTCTCCGTTGGTTGTTTAAAAATACACAAGTAATGCGTTACTAAAACCAGTTCATAACAAAGTTTATTACGCTCTAGAACCGAAAATAACGGAAGCTTAGTTAGCAAAAAATCAATGTTGTTCTTTAAAGAAACTCTTTTTTTCAATAGCAATATACTCACTTTTTAGCCTTTGCATACTTTTCATATACGTTATTCTAAAGCATCGCATTCATGTTTTTTTTTTTCCTGCATTTGTGTGGATCGGTGTTCAATTTTATTTTGATAAATCTTAAAATCAGGCCTGAGCAAAAGCCTTCGTAGATAGATAAGTGGGCTGTAATCTGAGTATATAATGACGGTCCTGGCAATCGTTTTGTATACTTGTGTGAATAGAAATCCTCAGAGTTTTTAGAAAATAAAATTGAAGAAAAACACGTTAAATGTATATATTTTCTGCTCTCAAATACAAAACCCGTTTACCATGACAGTGCTCTACGAAATGCGTTTTTTTCTTCTTTTTATTAAAGACGAGAGCTTTGTGTACTTACATATAAGCAACTGTAAGACATAACGTGTTTTTGAATGCTGCGCCAAGCAGCTGTACAGCAGCCGCTGCAACAGCTATAGAAACGCTCCGACGACTTCGCTCTTTTATATTCCTCATGATTTGCTTCCATATGTATGAATATTTACGTATCCGTATAACTTAATATTCCCTATTTTCTTATGTGATCATGAAAAAGAAAAAAAATTCATTTGTTGTATATGCACTTCGATAAACCGGCCGGCATTCCTTACCTTGGTGATTTACATTTGATCGTAGTATCAAAAAGCTTAATTTAAATAAAAAAATTTTTCCCGCAGTTTATCGTAATAGTGTCCTTTGCAGTTTAATATAAATATATATAAAATGTGTGTAACGCACACGCGTTTAGTTGACCGTCTCCCAACGTAATCCACGTCTGAACGACGTCCGTCGAATGCTGAACACTGTAAATATACCTTGCAAAAAATCAATCGAACTGCGATTTTCACGTCCTTGTACAAGTTGTCATAGGTAAAATGTTAAGATCTGTTGACTTCGCTACCGTAACTTTAGAAGTTTTTATCTTAGATTAAAAACCTTTCAGTTTCCCGTTGGGTTTAATTCGTACCGTCGAAAGTAATGACAAAGCTTTATTTCCCGATTATGGTTTCATATACCGAATAGGCCCGTAAAGATATGTACATCTTTATACCTTACACCACCCAATTTTATGTGGATATGTGTAGCACTTACAAGGACTCAAGTCAGATTTGTTTTCTACTATGACAATCAGTCCAGGATTGTTTTCTTAATCGATTCAAACTTGTTCGCCCGTCCGTCCATCCGTCTGTCTGTCTGTCTGTCTGATACTAGCTCATGTAAAAGCCTATTCGTGCTTAAACAACAGTTTGCAATTTTTGAGATATTCTTACGGAATTTGATGCACTGATGTGTTGTACGGAAAGGGTTTGATCGGACAATTTTCACGTTTCTAATATGTATAAGTACACTTTTTTGGAAAACTCATTATTTATGTATAATAAGAAGATTGTAAGTTGACATTTTGAATTGACTTAAAAAGTCAGCATTTTAAATTGTGGGGAAAAATTTGGATCGGATAGAGTAATTTTCTGAATATCCTCCCTTATAACCGATTGCACGAAACGTAAGTCTTCATGTGGCAAAAAGTCTAGTTTTTTTATTTTATTTTATTTTTAAAATTGGTCCACGATAGTAAGCAGATATATGAATTAACCAAATTTAAACCACATAGATCTATACTTTGGATCCTACCTTCCTTGTACAAGGACTTCAATAAAAAGTAATAAAAAACGTTTTGATTAAAATGGTGTAGGGTATTTAATGGTCAAGCTTGCTCGCTTATAATGTTTTTGCTTATTAGATTTATGAACTATAGGATAACCAATGAAATGTATTAAGACCAGTTGCTCAGAAAGCAACTAAGCATAAGTTTAGCTTTAGCATCTTAATCTTATCATATTGGTTATAACTGGGGTAAACACACACACACAAAGAATTTGGATTATAATTGCAGATAACTTGTGTAGCTAAAGGAACAATTGTAACTGAGACTGTTGCATATCCAACCTGTTATTATATCATTCAACTTTCTGCAGCAAGACGATAAATAATAAAACCGTTTGAAGCGTTTGAATTAGTGGCGTAAAGCTAAATGAGCATAAAAGTTTTCACTTTCGTTCAATTGCAAATGAACGAAGATGCGAAAAGCATGCGTTTCATCAAAAAAAAATTATTTTAATTTAAATTAATTGCGTTTTATTACTGCACTGAACTGTGCACGTTATCGTCGCAAATTTGTCAAGTTCTGCAGAAGCATTCTCTACCGGCAATCAGAGAGTCAGTTAAGCTATGTATTAAACTAATACTTTGCCATTACTGTTTAATTTGTTAGCGTTAAGCCACGTTAATAAGCGATGATTATATTTCTAAAAATAGTCGCAAAAACAAAGTATTCAAGATCTCTTCGAGCTCTCGTCTCTGTGACTCCCTAATATAATAATAAATTAACGGCAACGCAGAGAAATGTTTAGTTGGCGCTTTTATTAAATCGTTGCTTGAATTTCTTTAATTATTAAACAAAAAAAAAAGAAAGAGTGGGAAAAATGCGAGCCAGAATGTGAACTACAGACAGGCAGTCATGAAAGCGCTATTTCATTGTCTACATACTGCACTAACGTGTAGACTCACTCGTAACTGTCATCAAAAGGGTGCAGAGTATAATAATTGTGCATATTTTATGTAATTCATTAAGATAATGTCTGTGAAAGCTAACCATACACAGGCACATATATTGCACATAAGTTTCAGATAGACTAAGAAATATTGGGAGTTCACCTTGATTGGTTGGAATTGCGTAGATGATGCCTGTGGATTACTGAAGGCTCGATATTTTTTAGAATAGCATAAATTGTGCTCTTAACTGAATATTTTAATGGATTATAGCAAACAGCTTTTAGTGAAGATTTCAGGTTAATTAAATAATTTAGAGAATTTATTCTAAAGGAAAAACAAAAACAACAATTTTTTTATGCATATCAATTAGTTGTATACATAAACATAAACATTTGCACACAAATCCTAAAAAAAATATGTCGCCGACAAAGGATAATCAAAATCAGACAACTTTAACACGTCGTTCGCGTGATGATTTCTCCGAAATGGTAAGTAAATGATCATATTATTTAATGTTAAAATTCGATTTGATCAGGTGATCCGTAAGCTAAAGACTAACTTCAACGAAGGGACACACTATTGACGGCGAGGGTCCATTTCAGATATCCCCATCAATTCATTCACTCAATTCACTTTTATGTCATTTTTGTATTGTCATAATAAAAAAGTAACTATTACACGTTGACGCTATTTAAAAGTGCCATTTTTTTGTGAGAATCCCTTCATAGGTCGTCCCTTCATAGGAAAAATAGACCGATGTTATTCAAACTTTGTTTACTAAATTTACATTATGTCCACAAAAAATATGCCCGTGTGGATCAATCTACACCACTTGTGGTACAGGAATATATTTAGTTTGCGCGGAAGGACTTGAATTAGAATCTTCTTTTATTATACCAACCAACTCGGAATCACTTTCTGAATCGATTTAAATTTGTCCGTTTCTCTGTCCGTATAGATAATTTTTCAGATATTTTGATGAAATATAATTTTGGTCCTAAGATGAACACAATTGAAAATAGTTCGGATCAGCCCACTTTTTCGACCACTTTCCACAAAATGCCTTATTTTTAAAAGTCCTTATATGAATAGCTATACGGTGGTGTAGGGGGTTCAATAATGGGCCGTGACCCACTGCATTGTTCTTACCGCTTTCTTTGGAAGCGTTTTTCTACATCGAAGGGGCGTCAAAACATGTTTCCGTCCCATTCATATTCTACACATTCATTTCACTTATTTCAATATATATATATATATATGTACATCTGAACCTTGCTGTAAGGGTAGATGGTGCCAATGTTGATATTGTAAATAGCTTGAAATTTCTCGCGATAATTATCGATGATAAGTTGTGTGTTGATGCACACAAAAATTCCCTGCGCTCTCGGCTCAATTTCCTACTAAGGAAGATTCATTCTTTGAATGTTTATATGCCCATACATGGCTCATGGGATTTCTAGTTTTATTAAGTTAAAATTAGACTTCTCCTTAACTTCGACAACATTCTCCTACGGCAGTATCCGAAGAAGCGTTATAATCTCTTTCCTTTCGGTAGGATTGTTCGCAATAAGTTTTGGCTGACAGGTAAGAGTTATAAGCGCTTATAATTCGCTGACCAGGGAGTTGCGGCAACTTAGATGCTCTTATCTCTCTTACAAACGTAGGCTTTTAAGCTTCGCCGCTAATAATGAGGTTAGCTAGGATGGGATGGAGGTATGACTGTGGCATATGTTATTTCCTTCTTGGTTCCTGTTTCTTTTTTATGTTTTTTGCTCCCTTTATCTTTAGCTTTCCCTTTCTTCTCCTTTTGATTGTTTAAGGACACTTTGTATTACTTTACTTTATTATTGCACCTATGCTAGACCTTGTAAGCGTCAGTTAATAAATAAATAAATAAATATATTACTTCTCACCATTTTCCAGCGAGAAATATTAAAAGAGTGCCAATTGTATGGGCCTTATATGGGAAGTAGAAATTATTCGATTCACTTTGTTTGCATTAGTATTCGGATTTGTGTCACAACATATCAGTGTGTAAATCGATTCAGAATATAATTCCGTATGGGTTGATATAACGAATGATGCGACTACATAAGTCCTTTTGGGTATGCCTTGCAACCGCATAAATTTAATAAAATATATCTCTACTGCAAGTAGTATGTAGTAGAGTGTGAAAAGGGAAAAATTCAAAATAATTATTTCTTTGAAATTCCATTGGAAATTGTTAAGCGAATCGATAGGCCACGTTATCACTGTTACGCCGATAAGGTAAGTGGCTATCTATCCTATAAAATCTCTTATTTGCTCACTTTTACTTATTTAGATTCCATATATGTGATAACAAAAGCAAATCATTGAACTACAAAAGAAAAATCCAAGCCAAATAAACGAAAAATATTAATCGAATGCGTGTGTTCGTGTCCGTGTCTACAATTGTCGGTACACACACACACATATATAGATATGTTAATATATTTGTGCTCATATAAATTTACTGTGACTTAGTCAGTACGATTGAAATCAATTTAGGGCACTTGCATGTTAATGATGTAATTCATATACGAGCGAGCATACAATGGAAAAGATTGTTCAGAAACTTGAGAATTTGTTCATTTGTCTTTATTTCAAATGAAGTAAGGTGTTATGAAACCCACAGACTTTTTGAATAGCCTGACCTCAATTTAAGTATTGGTGACTGGTCAAGTACTGACTCAAAATCTCGACGTCATTGCTTGTCATAAAATTTCCACAGACATCTATACATGTGTATCTATCAGATTTCGATACATTTATTAACTAATTTCGTTTTCACAGCTACTGTGAATGAGACACAAGTTGGTGCATACATTGCCTGCAAAAAAATAAATCGATAAGTCGGGAACACTTAAGCAAAACAATATTTGTAAATATCCGTTAGTCGAATTTTTTTGATAATCTTCAATACCCTTCGTAGCGGGACAAATTATGAGGGACAATGAAGGTATGCTTTTAATGTTTCAATATTTTTTAACGTACTAGTAAATGAATTCGTTATCATTGTAAGTAACAAATTTCGTTTCCAAATGCCAAACTAACAAAATAGGAGCCTATCCGCTTGTTTCTCCTCCTGACGACAAAACTTCTTAATAGAGAAGCTACCAAAAGCGCAGAAGTTGTTTGCTTGCAGACTTATCTCCTATGTAGTTAGCTACTACGGAGTTCCAAGAATTACATCGGTTTGTAGGGTATTGATGGGCAATAGTGAAGTAGCATTTTACTTGAGAGCACGACATTGCCGTATCGATACTTGTCCATTCACATGGAAAATCTATAGAAAAAAAATTGAATGGCATCCTAGGATTTGTAGATAATGGAAGAGCAAGAGAGACTTTAAGCTGAATTAAGTGTAACTTAAGAATTTCTAATCCGAATGACTGGGAACCATGGCTGTCAGATTGTCCAAGGAGAGTTGCTGCGAGCAAAGCTGCTTCGTCCCAACAACTGAGAATTTCCCTTCGGGGAATTTTGTAATAGCCTGAGGATATTGTATCGTGTAAAAGGAAGGAAATGTTGTGAACCCATTATTTTATCCTAGCGCTTCGTGAGTAGTAACAAGCTTCTTAAAAGGTGAGGATTGCCCTACTCACTGGAGGACACGAGCCAACACTTCTTGCAGAAGCACACACCATAGTTTCAGTTACGCTAACCGTTTCTTCATGGGCGAATAAAAAACTTGCACATTTTTTTTTATATTTAATTACAGTTACACTGTGTGTTACAGTTTCATATATGACAACAAGTCCAGTTATCTTCGCTCACCTTTTCTGCCCTTTTTTTCCGCGTTGTTCCCCCTCAACATTGTACCGGCTTTTCAAATAAACAAATAAAACCTCAAACCATGTTTTTTGGAAGTATCCGAAGTATGTATTCATATAGGCAAATCCCATATTCTTATTCAACTCGTATGTCATAGGCCACTGTCGAATATGCTGCGGACTCCCATATAGAACACTAAAGACGACCGCTTCTTTGTCCGCCCATTCCATATCCATTTTTATGTTGTTAAGTTTAACTGAACAATTGGGTCGGCAAACCTGTGAGTCAGGCCCCAATTCACACGAAGCGAATATAATTCCCCCATTTTTTATAAATCGTGGCGAAAACACTTTATATAACGAAATAAGTATGTGTAAATACGTGAGAAAGATTGCATAAACATGTGATTACGATATATACGTATTATGTGCGATAAAATATACGATGTATATTCAACGAGTGGACCTTCGTTTTACAACGCCAATTAGTGGTGGATGTCACAATTAGGAGCCACTTATAACTCTTTCTTGTCTTATTCTTAAATTTTCTCCTGAATAGCCGAGTAGAAAAGAAAGCTGCGCGGATCAAGTCCGTGTTCGCAGATTCAAATCACAAGCATGGTAAAGTTTTCGTTGGCAGTATAGTCAGTGCGCAGGCGATGAAGGCATAAGACTACGATTACCACTTCGCTATTTCTTTCTCTTGCAGTTGCATTCCCTTCTCTCAGCTCGACCCACAAAATTGACTAATTTTCATAAAAATTCAAATCGTCAAATGTGGCACTTTCCTAATAATATCATTTAAATTTTTGCACAGGGCTCGGAGCAGATTGAGAAACTCGTAATTATATCAACATTGCCGAAGATTTTCAAGAAGACAAAGTTCGTAGGGAAACGATTCGGAACATTAAAGTTGTTCTCACCAAGTAATGTCGGCGAATCGGTTATACCGTTGATTAATTTAATTAGGAAGGAAACACCAAGTATAAATCTACGTTTCTCAAGTAACGGTAAGGCTAACAAAAGCAATGTATTCTGATAAGACGGCAATGAGACAAGTGAGTCCCAAGTTAAACTTCTAAAGGCAAAAAAGCACGAATGGCTTTACTAGATAGATTTTATTGAATCTATACCTACTACCTGTAAAAAGGAGCCAGGTGATGGAGATAGACAGAATCCTGAATGATCTGTTATGAAGATAAGAGCTAATCCATTTCAATAAGTACAAAGCGAAGCCAGACATGGTATGTTACACCCTTTCTTCAATTTGACCAAAAAATACATCTTAGACATGACCGTTTGTTAGCAGCGATTGCGGTAACCCATTTATAGGCGTATCCCCATCTAATGTAGCTCAGTTTTCAAGTCGCCATGTTTGACTGCTCGACTTTATAAAAAAAAATATATATATGCTTTCAGATGTCTTGTTACCTGCATTATTTTGCTATGGAGCCTAGATAACAAAATTTTTTTTGCTATGCTATTGGCGCAGAGAAACACTTGTCTTGTGCAATCCTCCTAGAAGTATTCATTGCAGACCCCATAAGGAATACATGTACATGAATATGAACTCTCGGCCGTAAGTAGGATCGTCATGCCATAGCTATTCCTAGGTTCGAATATCATATGTTGTTGAAGTTGACAATTGTTTCAGAAATGAAATGAAAAGAGTGGCGAAATTTTGCAACCTATGCGTAGAAAGAATATAATTCGTCTAAAAGTAAACGACAAATCTGAGATCACCTGAAAAAAGCAGCATTTGCTTCGAACAACTAACTGTTAGGGTTTTCTAAAGAGTGAATGAAAATAATTTTGAATGGTTTATGTGTGAAACCACAATTAACTAAAAGCTATTCGAGGCGATAGATAGCCAAGTTTCCCCTCAAGGCTTTTTTCTTGTTTGTATTCGTTACGCATATTTGTTATTTTTGCTTATGTCGTAAGTGAAACTAGATGATGGAACGATAAACACATTCTTAGAGCCCGCATATAAAGCTGTTGTAGTTTCTCATTGTTTACGAGTAATTAAGAAGTGAGAAGAACCTTGTAGGTGTGTGCAGTTTTACGCGAGCGACAAAGTTAAACCAGTCACAACTAAACGACAAGATATTCCAACATTTTATTTAAAATTATTTCGGAGTTTTGATGTTTCTGTTATCCACCGTAACGGTAGTAACGCTGCTAATTAACAGGCATTTGATTGCTTGCTCCTTCCCTCTCATTACTTGTATGGGCAAAAATTCTGTTAATAGTGTTTTGATATGACTCCGGCATGACTAACGGCAATTATGCGTTTTTAACGCGCTGAATACGCGCTATAGTATACATAAAAGTGTATATGTATGAAAAACAACCAAACTTTGGTATGTACGTAGCAAACATAGTTAATGTTCATTTCACCTTTTATTTCATATTAAAGTGTTCTAAGGTTTATCCTCGCCATATGCTTCTATAAAATTCAATGAAAATTTTCAATATCGTATCAAAAAATGTGGATTAACTTTTTATTAATAACAAAAAATATGTTGTAGGAATGAATAATTTATCTTTACTTAATTTACTTGTTATTTATATATATTTTGTAAATTTTATTTGCTTACATATACATTTCCCGTATATCTGCACATTTGCATATTTGCATATTCCCACATCACACATAAGTTATTATACTGTAGTATATCTTCTCTAATAGTCTATAATAGAATATTCTGGAATTTCTTCATAGCTTTTCATAGCGCATTTTCATTGAACTTTTTGATTTTTTTCGTACATTTATGCATGTCATAGCGCATAGGCACTTCAAAACATACAATTCTGCTTTGCAAACATATCATCATATCAAGAAATTAGTAACAGAATCTTTACCCATACAAGTAATGGGAGTATGAAAGAGTAAGCAGAGAAATTGCTGCTAATTAACAGCGTTAGTAGCGGCATTGATAATGGAAACGAAAGAGGTCCCTAATAATCTCTTGGTTTAAATTTTGAATAAAATGTTGAAACATCTTGTCATTTAGCTGTCTCTGGTTAAACCATCAAAAACAATTAAATCGCGAAGTGCATTACTGGTATGCATAAATATATGCAGTTAAGCTGTACAGTTGAGCGCTCTTGTTTTCTCCGCTTCCATCATAGAGCATATAATAAATATATCTCTGTTTCTGTAGATACAAATGTTCGAATACGTATTGAAATACGCTTTGGACAACTTAGAAAGTACGCATATGTCAAGTTAACGTAGAATAATAATGAAATCGATGCCCGCTGCCTTGTCCTTGTACTGAAATGACAATTCTGACCTCAGAATTTTGTCTAGAAGATTAAGCCTAACCTCAATTTCTGCATTCGACGGGCGCGCTTCAAATTATTAAAAGAATTGAAAACAACATATTCGTAGCTGGAGACCAGCAACAGATTCGGCCTAAGCCGAATATAACCTTTTTTTTTTCCTTTTTTATATTTTTAAGATATAACGAAATGCTATTTCAGTAAATAATGAAAAAGGAAAACAACTTTCAAAATATTCTTATTTTATATATATATATATATATTTATATATACTATATAGCAACTTAGGTAAGTAGACAAATGAGATATCGCCCACTTTCTTTTTGTATTCAACTTTTTATACACTTCACCGGATATATCGATTTATTAATTTTATCGTTTCATTGGCAATATCGAAAAGCAGATTTGAGTGAATGGATGACAGCATAAACGCGAAATATTGAACCGCTGCAGTTTATACGGCGACTAAAAAGATCCAGTTTTCTCATAGCTGGAGTGAATTAGGAATAGTTTCATATTTCTGACAAGAGATGTAAAGAGAAGGTTTTCTTCACAAAAAAGCTACGATATATTTTTTTACTTTTCTTATAGCCCACCACCATTTGTCAAAATATTTTCAATCCTCAAAAAGAGAGAAGGAAAGATATGGCCGTTTCAATTTCCTACGATTTAATTGAATGCAAAACAATTTCAAAAATTACAGCTGTGTTTGTGATCAAATAAGTATTGCTGCGCAGTAGGGTGTTTTTAATAATGTTGAAATGACATGCACTCGCGGTCTTAAGTTATCTAAAAAGGTAACGTTTTAAAAATATCGAAAAATATATTATTGCACTGTCGTCGATATCGCATATGTTGCTTATATCGCATATATATTTATGATTAGTATGAATAATGGCCACTTTGCATGCCTTCTTTTCCCTAAAATCCACGACTAGTTTCCCAAGTCTTTATCACCTACACTGGTCACTGTCAAATTGTTTAAATCGGACGAAAACGCTTTCGCTTTATCGTCAAGTTAAATAAGCTAAGTTAAGCGTATACTGACAGGTATTAAGAAATAGTGTTTATAACTTGTTCCTTGTGTTTTACACCTACCATCGAAGGATGGCCGCTCATTCATTATGTTAAAATACTTGCAGCACAATGAAGGAAGCTTCTTCGGCCCCATAATATGCATGCATGGTCTCGATCAGTGCTCAATTCCTAATCGACGTAGGCATATCTGTCTGTCCGTGTGTCCAAATATGGAATGGAGGTATTGGTTTCAAAATTGGCATAAATAATGGAAATTTATGCACGCACCTCGATGCAGAAAACTGACGAAATGAAATCGGCCGAAGGGTAAGTCTGCAGTACATCTCTAGTTTTGTTATATTCTGTGGCTAATCCGACGACTATACAAAACGACTATACAAAACGAAAGAAAATCGACTACGCTCACTAAATATTACAGAGCATTGAAATTTCTTTATTTAATTTGTGCCGAACAGCCGAATATAATTTTCTTCGTTTTTTTTTTCTTTATTCTTTCAAAATTAACTGGTTTCCATTCTAGTTTTAATGAATCAAGGGTATTGAAATGAAGTAGTCTGATGGCTAGCGTAAGCTTACTAATGATTTAACTACGAATGTTACGGCGACAAGAAGTCTTACGCTATGAATTCGGTGTCATATGGGCTTATAGGAATAAGGTATATAGCTACTGTACCACTGTCCACTTGACTGTCCTCATTTATTCAGGCTTCAAAGGCTTGGGGGTGATTTAACAGAAAGTTGTGGTCAGTATTTAAGGCAACTCTGTTAGCAGTAGCAACAGTTTTGGTTTTCGCTCAAATTGGTTCAAATAGATTCTGTTAATAATCAAAAAAAAATTTCAAGAAATTATTTTGAAGTGTCTTGAAATATGTTCAAGGAACATTTTACGCCGGCACAGACGAAATCAGACATATAATCAGTCGACTTAATATATCAATGATATGAAATGTCAGTGCCCGACAGGTCCGTGAACTTCGGGTTAGGCTGTATGTCAGTTGTGTTTTTAGGATCTCTGTTGACGATATTTTTGTAATTGGAATGCGCAGTTAAGATAGCTTTCAAATCACTCATCTTAACAAGTACTACGTAGCAAACATTGAACAACTTATTGAGTATTGAAAACTATCTACACCAGTTATGAGCTATTTATTGAAATATGGTCAAACCAAAATGTTGGCATTGACATCAGATTTCAATTTATCTATTTTAAAATCACACATACATATACTAATATGTAAAGATAAAGTACACCGGTCAATAATTCCTGGAATGAAATAAAAAAGACATCTTTATATAAATACATAAATAAAATCAACTTCAGAGTCCCGAGTAAGCACATCATTTGATTCAAATTTTTTTTCCTAAAATATCCTTTTGCGATTTGCAAACAGGCAATGGTCATTAAGGAGGAGCAGATCTGGAGAATGCGGTGGATGAAACAGCAATCCAAGCCCCAATGCATGAAAGTGTGTTTTTAATCTCGATCTTTGCCTTGTTAAGAAAATCATAAAAATAACGCTACACGCTACAGGTCCGTAAGCAGAATGATCGAAGTGCCGCTTGAGAATTGGATCTTTCTAAAAATATTATGGAATATATGTGTACGTATGTGTATGACGTTATATGTCAATTCCGGAATTTATTGACCGATGGGCTGTATATATATCGCGCCAGCACATAAGCTGAGTTTTATTGCACTCTTCATAGTTTATCCGCGTTTAATACATTACTGTTACCACATATTCGCTTAGAGAAGCACACAACCACAATATGAACATCTAGTTAAACACGATTGCTAGTCAAGTAAGCTCGAGTACTAAGCGCGATGAATTTTTTCTGCTCAGTTATTTGTAAACAGTTGAAACGTAAAGACTTTTAAAAAAAACACAGATTGCCTAGAATTAATTGGTCGTATGCGTGGGTGGCATTATTTTATTTAAAAATTTTTTTTAGTGAAATCATGATTTCAAATTTGTGAAGTATTTGTAATAAAAAACCTGGAAAAAGAGGAGAAACATATAAATGGCATTTTTTCGCAATTGGCGTTCATCCCTTCCGCGGGGGCGGGATTTGCCGAACGATCGCACTTCGACGTCCGGCACAAAAGTGGGCAACAAGCAAATGGTAAACGATAGCAAACGTTCGCCTGTTTCACAAATTGATGTCGTGCCCAATCGAAGTGAAACATTTATTTTGGGCGAAGAAGGCGAAGGTCGTTCGCGTTCAAATATTTCAGCGATGGAATTGAAAAAATTAAAGAGATCAAAATTACCGGTCAAATTTAATACGTTCACTAAGCGCAAAAAGGCTCCTTCCGTCTCTGCGCCCGATAACCATACCGGTGAAGGTGGCCCTACCGATAATGCTGAAAATACTTTCGAGAAATTGTCGAAAGATGGTTTAGAACAAGAGACAAAAACTGCTCCATACGAGTTTCCCTTCGACGAGAAATCTAGTCAAATATCTTTGGCCTACGGGAGTGGAGCCGTCAAAGGAACGGTAAGCTCAGCTACATGTCATATCGATTCATCTACATATCAAAAAAATACAATGTCAAATGCACTAAGGCAACAATTTGAACCGTTGAAGAAAATGTCAACTTTTGTCGGAAAGGTTGATAGTTTTCCGGAGGATGTACTTAAAAAAGGAACTGACCGAAGCAATAAATACAAAACGGTCACTTTAAATAATTTTCGTAAATCATTTCGCGAGAGATTTCTGCAACAGGATAAACATGCACCATATAACCCGTCGTGGTTTGTTGAAGTGAAACCCGCAGAAAAGACCAATGAAATACCGAAGGATTCCCAATTTAAAAAAAAGCGACATGATTTGATAGTATTCGACAATGATAACTACAACCCGGAAGCACATGTCCCGGTACATGATGAAGATGGTCGTACAGTAGTCGCTAATCAATCTTCGGTGAAACGGTACAACACGTTTAAAGTGCAACGTCCACATAGTTCGCAAACGAAAAAATCGATCCCCGAGATGTTTAAAGACACATTACATGTGGAATTCAAGAATTCTATAACACCAAACCGACCAGGTCGTGTAATACCAGTTGGCGTAGCCAAGCCCATTACATCTGATTATGTCAATGACGGCGGAAAGAAACCAATGATCACTAAGAGGAAAACAATATTTACCGCCAGTCTTAACAATGACCTACCTGTGGAAAATAATCGGTCAGGAGCCGATAATTCCAGAACAAATCGAATAGTAGTTCGTGCAAGTACAGGCATTCGTTCGGTTCCTACTACTGAAAGCATTAGAAATCGTCCGTCACAGTCTTCAGTCACTATACCACGCAATAATCAAAGCGCGGAACTGCATCCTTCCAACAAGTATACGAGTCCATCATCATCAACAACGTGTAAAAATCGCCTTACTGTTACAGCGAACCCATCGAGGTTACCCAAAAAAACACATAGTAGTGGAGTTGTCAGCTCAAGTCAGATTCCGCTCAATCCTCAACGAAAATATGGAGTTACAACCTCAAGTCAACATCCATGCGATTCTTATAATAGACACGTCATTCCTAACAGAATGCGAAGTCACGAAAGCAGTACACCTGTCAATAATAACAGAAATCAAGCAGCAGCTGCGAAGCCAATGTCGTCGGTTACGCAATCGCGTTCATGTCGCAATAATGCAATCAATGGCAACGTTTCAAATGTTAAATATTCGTATGCAATGTCATCAGCGCGGAGGCGTGCAGATTCCCCGAGCAAAATAGCATGGCGGTAGACATTTGCCCTAAATGTGCACGCAGCATACATGCGTGTACACACGTACATACATACATACATACATACTTACATAAATACATAAATACGTAAATACATAAATACATACATACATGCACACATGCACACATACACACATACACACATACACACATACACACACACACACACACACACACACACACACAAAATTGTGAAATCGTCTCCCTGTTCAAAATTGCATAAACGTTATAAATAATACATAAATAAATAAAATATATTTCGCTGATTTTCATTATTTTAAAAATATTTGACTTATATTCGTTTGTATTTGTTGTGAAAAAAATTAAGAATCCGCGCCCTTTTAACAATTTAAGAAAACTACAATAGGACTCTTGGTGTTGATTGTTGTTAATTAATTAAAAGCATATATCCTTCCTTTTCTTTGTTATGCTTTTTCGTTGCCCACGATCCTCTTCAGCATATGCAGCATAATGATAGAGCTGTGAAGGCATTCGCCTTCAAATTGTGTTAATCGGCTATTTTTCTTGTTTTTTTCATTTTTATTTTTTTTTAATTATGTCTTAGACCACCTTCATAATTATACGAACATACTTCGTAGACAATTGACAATAAACTCAATCACAGAAGTTAGTATGACGATAACCTATTAAGAGGGGACGTCACTATATCAGCCGAAAGAGAAGCCTATTATTGACAATTTTTTTGCGGATAAAAAGAGAGGCAATAAAATAATAATTTCCAAGACCATAATTAACGTTTTTAATGTAATGGGCTTTTGCGGCCCGTAAAATAGCGGGCACAATATGTATCTATCTGCAGCCTGAGGAGTATGCGGGTGATTTTCGAAATGTCGATTTTCGTGAGATGTTGAGAAACTTTCGAATGGAAATTGCAAATATTATATTTGCGCTCGTTTTGGAAAATCATGTTTCGAGAAAAGCGCGTTTAAAGTTTTGCAATCTATTGCAGACATGCATGTCCTTTAATTATAAAAAGTTTTTTTTTAATCATTTTTATCATTAACATGGCTAATATAGCTTAACCATAAAATTTCCCTTCAAAGTTGGAATATTTGCCACTATGTTAGGCAAAAAGTGTTGCCTTCACCACACCTGCCAAAGAAGAATCGCACATAAGTGTAAGATTAAGTGACTAGAAGAATTTATAAGTGTGTGACCGAATCCATGATTAATATTAAAATCGCATATTTTGAATTTCTCTGACTCCTTTCGCTTCTCTCTCACCCTATATCCATTCGATGGTCGTCTTGATGAAGCCAACACTAACATACATTTGCAAATGCTTTTAAATGAATGTAAATACTTTTTAACGACATCATCATCTTATTATTATAATACGGATACTAGAAAACCAATAGGGACAACGTTAAACTGCAACTTTGTAGCAGGGATTGATTTGAGTCAGATCCTTTTTTAAAGCCTGTAGGGAACAGATCAAAACTTTAATGAAAAATTTCTTTCAGTTGGCGTTTTGTTCATTTCAAATGTTGTATAGGGCTCAAAGCAACTGCTAAACCCAAAAAAAAATTGCTTTTCTGCACAATTTCCATTGGCGTTTCCCCTTACAGTCATCATCATTTAAGCGAATAACTTTATGTTTTGTTTACATTTTCTTTGATGGAAACAGAGCGCAATTAAGCATATTAAGTAATTTTCGATGAAGTGTGAACGCAGACGTTTTTTTATACCCATCACCGACAGATGAGGGGTATATTCATTTTCTCAAAACGTTTGCAACACACAACAAGAAACTTCAGAGATTCCATGAAGTATATAGATACTTAATCAGCATTAAATTCTGAATCGATTTAAGCATGTCCGTCTGTCCGTCAGCGTAATGTGTGCATTCTATTTCTGGCCGTAAAAATGACATGGTCGATTTCAAATTTGGCAGAAACGTTGAAAATTCTTGCACACAGGTTGCTATTGAAGATGAACTAAATTGGTCGAAAGACACGCCCGCAGTACCACGTGAACTGAGAACACTTCTGTTTTTCAAAAAGAATAAAAAATTGGTTTTTTGCTCATTGCTTGTAAACTGTCGCAGATAAATGTACAAAAATTTGAATGCGTATTCTATAGGCGATGGTGCAGTATCTGTCGGGGAATCGGGAAAATTGACCACGTCTACTCAATAGAATAGTGTACCAAAAGTTGAATAACGTGCAGAAGCGAGCTTCAAATACCCCGTAAGGTATATAAAATCTTGGCCATGTTCAATTTCGGAATGCATCTAACGCCCGCTTTTTCGTCTGTCCATCTGTCTACTTGATTAACTGTGCCGTAGCTGTGGTAAATATTCTCCCGTTAGCTCCTATGCGGCAATAAGTTTTATTTTGAAAATTGAAAAAATCAGCCGCGCCCACTCCACATTATAGAGCACGAAAATTTAGTTCTTTTCTTTTTTTTGTGTCGCTTTAAAGACAACGGGGATGCGTATAAAATATTCGGGCACGACCGAACATAATTTTCTCACTTGTTTCATTTCATCTATGTTTATGTTATAAAATTCAATTTGGAATAATTTTCTTTTGTTTTCTTATAACCCATTTGCTCACAATTCATAATTATGTTAATAAGCGCAAAAGCAAGCGCTTGTTATTTTAGAATTATTTTGGTGCCGTTAGTACTATTGGAGAATGCTTGCCAGGAAACTTTACGATCTCACTTGGCTGACATTTCAATAAATATGAACTTTTGGCATTAAACAGGAATATATTGGACTTGGTCAATATTTAAGCTTCAAATACTGTGGCTATTTTTATAAAAAAAATATCATAATAATATCCGTTTTGGTAAACAATTCCGAGATGTAGCGATTTTAATTAATTTCCGCGGCAATCGGATTTAAGATTGTCAGTCCTGTTCTTATGGATGAATATATTTGGACTCCGCGACGTAAGTTAGCATAGAGAAGGAAAGAAACTTAAGTCCTCTATTTGTGGTGAATATTCGAGGAAACGTATAGGGGCGTGAATTTATGCTTGCATAGACGTAGTAAAAATACAAATCAAGTAAATTTCAACAAAGGTCTATTAACAGAGTTGATTTTTTCGCTAAACTTCATATAAAATTTTTCAGAAAAAAACTGAACATAACCTGCCCATCGTTGGAAAGGTTATTGACGAAGGATTCATGTAATGCTGGTATAATTCTTTTCACAATACTCGGCTTAGCAACAGTAGCTAAGTAA
This sequence comes from Glossina pallidipes, assembly GCA_000688715.1. Lineage (NCBI taxonomy): Eukaryota > Metazoa > Arthropoda > Insecta > Diptera > Glossinidae > Glossina > Glossina pallidipes. The sequence goes on from KK499766.1 coordinate 2,749,954, forward strand.
ACCTTCGCTTTCTCAATCTCAGAGCAAAAAATTCAGTTAGACAAACATTTTTTCGTACCAAATTTTGACTAATTAACATGAACACAAGTTTGGTTGTTAATATTCTTTCAATTTTAACTATACGTTGATTTAAAGCCATCCGAGACTGTATTTCACAAAACTCTGTTGCGTTGTTAAAATTTTTTTTGATGTATATCTTCACCAGTTACATTTAAGTACAACTTCATATCCCTGAAAAGTATTAGAAGAGGATTTGTGAAGCTACGAATATCATATAGTTAGCTGTTCTTAGCTTCCGAATATAAATGCCATTATTCAACGATGTCTTTCGCAATCTTAAACCCTTTTGCTCCTCCTTTTCACAACGTCATACACGCGCAGTAAACTGGCGGTACTACTGTATGTAGTACCCGTAATGACGATGCACATCGTTCGCAACTATAACTTACTTAAAATGAAACAAAATCGGAAACAGTCTTTTTCTAGTAAAAAAAAAAAACAAAAAAAAAAAAAAAAAAAAAAAAAAAATGCTAATATCGGTTGTTATTGCCATTTCTGATGAATTTTCACTTTTAAAAACTGAGCTAAAGCTAAATAGCGAAACCAAAAGCTTCATGCTCCAATTTATGCTCTTCTATGCATTATTAAGATGTAAAGTGTTCAACTAAAATTGCCATCGACATCCAAAGAAACTCATAACAGAGACCTTCTGAAACTAAGACTGTGACTGCACTTAGTAATAGTTGTGCATCGGTCCATCGTTTCTTAATGAAATTCCTATATGTGCGAGAAGGTAGATTTATAACAATGAAGTTTGCTTTATATGTTCTGGTTAATTAATTGCAAGCCTAATATAAGTTTTGTTTTACTTTATTGCAGGAATTAATTTGGCCATTTTCCTACCATCGCCCTATATATCGAAATAATAGATTTTAAAAGAGATTTAAAAACAGTTCTGAAAAGAATTAGTTCAATGTTTTTCTTCGTTTACGATGAATGTTCCAATTAGATGGGTAGAAGGTTCGACTGTCGTGCAGATACCTAATTTTAAACAAGAATGTCAAGATATATTCGAATTTAACTAGCTAAGGCATTTGCTAAATATCTTAATAGAGCTCTGTTAAGGAGTTGGTTTCAAACTATGGTTGAACTTGAAAGCATAGTGCGCCCAAAGTAATCTTTCTAGAAAGCTCATGACGACCAAAGATTGCCCATCACCGAAGGATGAGGTGTACATTCATTTTGTCAAAACGTTTGCAACACGTAAAAGGAAGCATCAGAGACCCCGCAAAGTATATACATTCTTGATCAGCATCAAATTCTAAATCGATTTAAACAGACAGACACGTCCGTCTGCGTAATGTTTGCTCTCCTGGCTGCGAAAATGGAGCTATCGACTTCAAATTTCGCGGAAACCTTGAAAGTTCTTGCACGCTGGCTGATATTAAAAATGGTCTAAATCGTTTGAAGGACTCGCCCGCAGTGCCACGTAAACTAAACACACCTCTATATCTCAAAAGAAATAAAAAATTGTTTTTTTGTTTATTGCTTGTAAACTGTAGTGGATAAACGTACAACAATTTGAATGCATATTCTGTGGACGCTGCTGTAGCATCTGCATAAAAATGGGAAAAATTGACCACGCCTACCCAATGTCGTAGCGTATCAAAATTTAATTTTTTTTCAATACCTTTATAACAACCTTCGAAAGGTCCATAAAGTATATAAATTCTTGGCCAGTTTCACATTCGGCATACACTTAAGCATGTCCGTCTGGCCAACTATAGTAGTGCCTGTGATAAACATTCTCCCGTCCGCAAAAACGAAGATATCGCCTACAAATATGCAAAAGAATTTGAAAATTACCCAAATCGGTCAAAAGACACACTTATAACGCCCACAAGTGTATATACAACTAAAAGCTGTGATCGCTTTTGCTTTCCACGTTATTTTCTTGTTACCCATAAAGTACAACACATACACCATAGAAAATAGAAAAAAATCAGCCGCGCTTCCTCATTATTGTTACGGAGTGTGTGACAATTTAGTTCTTTTCCTTGTTTTTAGGATCACGGTGCTGATGGGTATAAATGATGCGATCACGACCGAATATAAATAAATATCTTACTTGCTTTTTTTTGTTTTTGTAGAAAGAGGTGATGATGTGATTACAAAAGATTCGGACGGAAGCGAGAATATAATTTTCTTACTTGTATGGCACATAATTTTAAGTTTTCCATTTCAATATCACCCTGTGGTGGATGATATTGATTGAGAAATTTGCTTAAAATTAGGTATAATTTTGTTTTTTATATGTGTTCGTAGCTCACGTATACATTCACTTTTTACTTTTTAGTAAGCCTTTTGCCGATTTTCGTAAGGGGGTATGAGAAAAATAAAAAAATCTATGCATAAGATATTAGTTAACATATATATATGTATATGTATAGTTTGGAAAGTTTTAACCAATATTTCGTATTTTTGGCAACTTTCTTAACCAAAGTTGAGCTTGTTTTTTTTTCATTTCAAGGTGATTTCAGTTCCAATAAAAAAGCGAGTAGCTTTTCGCGAGCACATATAACCTTTTTTGTGCGTTTAACAGCAAAATTGCACTGGTTTCGAAGGAATGTAACTTTGGCTGCGTTTGGCGTTGGGCCAAATTATCATCAAGGATATATGTAGTTACACACACACACATTGTATATATATATATAAATATATATATATATATATATATATGTAATGGCTGCGCATTTCCCATTTACTTATACGAATGAATGCTGGTTTTGCTTTAGGCTTTTGTTATTTTTGGTTTCCAGCTGTTTTAATCTTAACGCTCTCAAGTGTCGTTCTCATTCTTGGCTATTTTTAAGGTGCACATGTATGTGCATTTGAGTTTAGATGTAATCGTGTTCGCACACACATACAAAACATACACACTTGAAATAATAATTTTACACAAAAGATGCTTAGGGCTTACATTTGTACTTTGAAATGAACACAAGTACTCATATGTAGTTACGACACAATTATATGCCATTTTCTTGAATGCTCTCAACTGCAATTATTCGAATAAAACAAAATTTTCAATTTTATTAAATGCCGTTGGCGGTGGAAAGTAATACAATCCATATAAGACAATTGTTTCGCTTTAAAGTCATTAATACATAATTCTCTCTATTCTCAAAGAATTGCAAAAGTCCCTTCTCCCTATATATATATATATGTTATACCAAATCTTGCAAGTTTATATATTGATTAAAATTAATAATTTATTCTTTTTCTTATTTAAGAGCTAAAATTTTTTATTAAACGCTAAGTTAAATCGATATGATTCTTTCCTTGGGAAACCTAACATTTATTGATTTTTATACCCTCCACTGAAGTATGGGGGATGCATTCATTTTGTGAAAGCGTTTGCAACGTTCAAAAGGAAAAAGCATCAGATAACCTCACAAAGTGTATATATTCTTAATCAGCGTCAGATTCTAAATCGATTTAAGCATGTCCGTGTGTCCCTTCTTGTAATTTCTGCTCTCCTGGCTTCGAAAATGAAGCTATCGATTTCAAATTTGGCAGAAACATTAGAAGTTCTTGCACGCAGATTGATATTGAAGATGGACTAAATTGGTCGAAAGACACGCCCGCAGTACCACGTAAACTGAGAACACCTCTATTTTTCGAAAGAAATAAAAAATTGGCCTTTTCCTCATTACTCATAATATAGCAGATAAATGCACAAAAACGGAAAAAATTGACCAAAGTATGGCGTATCAAAATTTAATTTTTTTTATCAATAACTTTATAATACGCAACAATAAGCTTCAAAACGCCATAGCTTGCGACAATCTTGGCCAGTTTCAAATTTAGAATACAATTAAACATGTCCATCTGTTCGTATGTCCGTTTGTCTGTCTGCGCAACTGTGTATTATTTGTGGTAAACATCCATCTCCCATTAGCAAAGACGAAGATTTCATCTACAAATTTGCAAAAGAATCTGAAAGTGACTTAAACTTTCCCAAGGATACGCCTACAACGCTCACACGTCGACACGGTGACAAGAACTTTTTGAAAATTGAAAAAGTCAACCGCGGCCACTCCATGTTATAGAGCATAAAAATTTGATGGGTATAAAGGATTCGATCACGATCGCATATAAGTTTCTTACTTGTCTTCATCAGCCTGCGTTGGTAAAACATTTAATGGCATGTTTTGTTCTTGTTTGTCCGATGTTACTTTTCAATTTGAGTGGCATTTCTGCGCTCTAACGTTACAAAGCCGCTCGCGACAAATTTCGTTTAAAGATTTCATCTGATCCTGGACGATGGTGTAAGATACGTTCAAGCCTTAATTTATGTCACTACTTCGATATTAGGGTTCAACTACCGACAATGTTCGTTAAAGTTTCAAATAATTTAACATTTGTACAATAAATATTCCATTCATACAGATAGATAAAAGTATATAAAAGATACATTGAGGTGGACTGTAAATGTACAAACATATACGTATATAAGTTCGATGTATATACAGTTTGTGCTGTAACGTTAAATTTAAATTTAGCCAGTAATTGGAAAAATTAGAGATTTCAACAAAATGCTGTTAAGCTACTAACAGAATTCTGTTATGGAAAGTTTTAGAAGAATTTAAATCAATGTATGAATGTAATGCAGTTATACCGAAACATTTATAAACAGAACACAAACGTGTGTCATCAGTTCGTTCAAATTTGAAAGGAGACATTTTCTCGACGGTGTTAAATAGGAGATTGAAAAAGTGAGAGTCTACTTGACCACTCTCTGACTAGATCTTGTATTGGCAAAACACGAAACATATAACATAAAGCCCAGATCAATATGCATCCCAGCAAGGTACGATTAACGTCTCTCGTAACAGAGACGAATGTGGTAAACAAATATTGCGAAAAAATGGAACTAATATGAACACAAATCGGTTATCCGTTATGTTTTTCAATAATATATTTTCCAACAACGTTGGCAACGTTTACATGCCAAAAAGCCAAAAGTTAGGATTCATAATATATTTTATTTTAATAATCAAGTGTCTCATATAATGTTTTGCAGATTTATGTGCGAGTACATATTGTCGCAATGTATTGTATTTAGTTGTGACACCATCTGCATTCAAAGTTCGAACTTAAAATCGATGGCCTACATACAGTTTAACCCTTTACACTATTTACAAAGACGTATAGACGATAGGATCGATAAATATAAGTAAATTAAAGAAAGGAACATAAAATTGTTTTATATAAATTATAATAATATAAAATTTACATATATATACATATATATATGTATATGTATTCATATATATACAACGATTACGATTCGTTTGCTAAAGTAAGAAAAATTTTAATTTTATATGAAAGTTTTCCTAAAAGACTTAATTATAATTAAAAAATCAATTTATTGACGTTGCTTTCAATTGCAGGGCGTTATCATACGAGAAGTTGAGGATGGGGTTCGTTGCGAACAATGCAAAACAAATTGTTCAGGATTCGCTGCCCACGATTGGAGGTGAGTTTTATTAGGAATCTTTGCGCGCCTCTATATGCAATGTATATACGCAACGTAAGTGTACAGGAAAAACAGACGATTGCAAAGAATGTGACTAATTTACAGAGTACACAGGTAGTGCAATGTAATTTCCTTACATTACTAGCTGCAAGCATTTAAATATATTGTTATGCTAAAGTAATTTAATTATATAGAATGTAAGTTAATATCGTACTATTTCAAAGTGCTTCAATTATATGTAAAAAAAGATTTGAGAGAATGTTCTGTTCATTTAAGATTTTGCTATTTTTTTTTGCGAGTATCAAGTCATTGGGAGTCAAATGCTATCGTCTATCAGCCACTTATTCTCTACTGGTGACTATAAAAATATGACTATCGACATTTCGTTTGATTAGGAGCGGGGTGTAAAGTCAAATTTAAATATAAGAGGCATAGGAATAAATCAAAAAAAAAATTTAAACAGAGATCTGTATCTCTTCGGTACCATTTAAAAGTTCACTGCACAAATTAGTTCTTAGTTCATCCCACACGGTCGCAATTAGTGAAGTGTATAATTGCGTGAGCGGTAGTTTAGGATTCGTATTTCTATTCTGGTTTTTAAGAATGAATATCTGTTTCGTTCCCGATACGACCAAAGTCACGTCTTGTCCTTAAAGGATGCTTGTCTTCCCATCGCGATCGATCAAGTTTGCATCGGTTTTCAGTGTTCCACTTTATTAGAATACGCGTTAAATATTAATGCTCTCTGTAATTCAAATTTACGGATTTTCCTCCACACAGCCCTTGTATTGTATCATTGTATCATGATTGCTCACAAAAACTGCGTTCTAAAGTTGAAGTTATAATATCACAGCATAAACGCAGTCTGGCAAGGATTCTGCTTCATAATTTTAATTAAATAAGTGAGTAAAAAACTGTGCTCGTTTTGCAGCGAATCGCATGTCTATCGCCAAGAACAGATACATGTACCTCGTAGCACGCTCTTTCATTACGCACATCATATGCATACAGTTGCATATAGGTGTACGTTGTTTAATGTTTTCCATTTTCCTCCCATCATATTTATGTACATTTATCGTTTATTTATAAAGAAGGAACATTTCCGTATTTAAAAATAGCTTCAGAGTTACGGTAAGCATAAGCAGCAACTTAAAAGAAGTTCATTTCAAGAATACCGCATGTTTCCAGGTGCACAGAAAAATAGGTGTATATACAAAAACTTAATAATAACGAGAAATGTTGCACTCAAAATAGCAATCATTTCAAACCACTTTCGATTTTGAAGACAGCTTCGATTTTTGCAGGCATGGATGCAATTAATTATCGCAAGGTCGCTAATGCGATATTTATTATATCATACTTGTTGAATATTTTTCCATAATTCTTGTTTGTTGCGACGGGGAATGCTTTATAATTATCCCCAAAGAGAGTGACTTAGCCATTCAATGACATCCCACTTATGCTCCCGGAACAACGCATTCACCAAGTTGGATAAGTGTTTCAGATCATTATTCTGCTGACATTTTGCTAGCTGTGGCTTATTTTCTGTGGCATACATGCAGTAACAGCATGCAGTAAGTTTCCAATAAGCCTTTATATGCAAATGTAGCCACAGTGTTTTTTGAGATGTATCAGACTGACATCTTCTGAAGAAAAGTAGTCTCATATCATAAGATTTCTTGCGCCATGCATTACTGTACTTTTAGTACGTCTACTTCTATAGTAGACCTTGCAGCTATGTTTCTGTCCGTATGTGTATATACCAGGAAGTATATAAAATATAAATTTACGAGTATTTAACAGGCATTTCACTGTACAATTTTAAGAAAGCAAATTCTTCCGTATTGCGTGTTGTATCATGAAGTGGACCCGCTGATTGGGAGGCCAAGAAAGACCTTAGTGTAGAAAGAAAAAAAATCTTGTATTCAAGTATGCAAATTTGAGTTTCTATTTCTACCATTGCCTATAAAATGCAATAAACCTGATATGATATGTAGGGTGTCATCTGTTCGGTTGTTCCCAACTTCATGCGAAGCAAGAAATTCCAGGTGGCAGCTTCAAATATATGAAATTGGCGCATTTGGTTATGCAAACCAAATTCGAAAACATCTCATCTGATGAAGCCCTTCTCCTATCCAACATACAAGTTAATATTAAAACCGCCGAATATGTTAATTTGACTAAGTGCAAGTATTAAGTTTAACAAAGTAGTTCAAAAAGTAGTGGCAAGGCCTCAAGCGATCTTAAAGAGGTTATGGACAATTTTTTTTTATTTTCCAAAATCCCATCACCCAGATATTTTGTCTATATATTTAGTCCTAAAATGGTTTCAACCTGTTAGGCACATTAAATGATTTTTGACACTACCACTTCTTGTACTTTTCGATGTAATTAGGCGAAGTTGAAATATGTATGAAATTGAAATTTTTATCGTCAGCGCTTCGAACTACACTTTGAATTACGTCACATTAGGTGTTTGCAAAAATCCACTCAAGCGATCCAATCGGCGACTTGATTTCCCACTTCTTCAAATTTGCGGACCCGGGTGCCAGCCAAGCTATGCTGCACCGATCTGAACAAGTGATAATCAGGAGGCGCCACGTATGGTGAGTACGTTGGATGTGGCAGAGCTTCTCAATTCAGCTGCAACAGTGTATCCTGGACAACTCTTGCAACAAGCGGGCAAAACATGGCATTGTAACGGGTCTTCCTTTTGGGGTATACTCAGGGTTACCCAGGAAGTCCCCTTCCAAGAAAATTTATCTAAAAAAAAACTCTTGGAACTTCGGATTTTTGTTTTTATGTATTTATTATTTACGAGGAAGTTACAGTTAGATAAGCGATTTTTAATGGGAGGGGGAGAAAACCGGCATGGTGATTCGAGACCCGACTCTTGTTTGAAACTTTCCACGTTTACGTATTTTCCACGTTTTATTCGTATCGCGAGATTCTCCAAAAAAGAATACGCCGCAGGTGTTATAGCAGCCAACCTCGGCCTATAGGGCCACTCGTCCGTCCCTAACCGCTTCACGTCGCTGAAGAGAGTGTCCCTCTATCATTCAGGGATGACGACTAAGCTGAGCCAGCCATCTCCTATCCGTAAAGTCCAAAGAAAATATCCCTATCGATAACGTCAACTAGTTATGTAATCCGTAACGGTTAGCAGTTCTATCGGTTATTCTGGGATGGCGCTAAGCCAGCCTTTGCCTATCCGTAAAGATTAGCAATTCTATCGGTTATTCAAGGATGACGACTAAGCTACGCCAGCCATTCCCTATCCGTAAAGATTAGCAGTTCTATCGGTTATTCAGGGATGTCGACTAAGCTGAGCCAGCTATCCGCTATCCGTAAAGTTCAAAACAAAAATATCCCTATCGGTAAGGTCAACTAGTTATGCAATCCGTGATCACTTACCTCTGGCTGCTATAACACGACTGAAAGGATGAGCGTGTTGCGGCGCGCTCTTTTATAGTCGCCACCACTGTCCCGTTACATAGACGTTTTGACTATACCTGCGGTACAACCTTAACACTCACTTGTGTGTGTGTGTGTTGTAACGATATTCTCACACGTCTCTTATTATGTATGCTATCCTAGGTATGATCGAACATGTGTACATGGCCGCTTTGCCTGCATCTATGTTATAATATCAGCTCTCACATAGGTACTACAGTACTATAATGCTACTCTTATGTATATCTTATTATTAGTGCTACCTTAAGTACCACCTCGTCTGATCGAATACACATGTATACATGTTCTTATGTCTGTCTTATTGCTATTGCTGATCTAGGTACCAAATCGTATGATTTTGTAAACCGCGAAAACGTTGGGTATGTGAATCAATTATTTCTATATTAACCCTCTCAAATCTAAGAACCCAAAGCCGTATTGCTGGCATATATAGGGAGCAAAACGCTTCCTTACAACATTTTCAGCCAATTCGTGTCGCCACTTTTAAACCGTTGAACCCAAAACCGACAATTATTAGGGATATGATGGAGCAGCATCACCATAAGCCCAGAACGTGTTTGTTGGTCTTCGGCAGCAGCTTCCTTCAGATAAACAGCAAAAGTAATGAATTTGGAAGAAGAAGAATTTTGAGCGCTTCATTCTAAGCGTTGGCGTTGTACGCTGAATAACTCAACAATATAAAATGCCAAACTGTTACTTTAGGTAGAGAAAGGTCAAAATCATCGAATTTAATCGTTATTTACACTGACTGGCATTTCCCGTTTCTTTACCAATTTTACCTGTAAAATTTCCTGATCAAAATTTTTGCAAACACCTAATATATACTTTCTAGGAAAATTTATTATGGTGACGACAGCAGTCTAACGATTATGGTTCTCCTCAAGAATTAGATAAAGAGTTTTCAATAGCGGTAACTAGGTGTCTGGAAGAAGGAGAAAGAATTGCACTACCCTATCTACCATCGTGAGATATTGACTCTTCTAACTTTGAAGACATTGGAGATGAAATGACATCACTAAGTAATGGCGGAAATGAGGGGGAAGTTGAGATTGATCTCCAATTCAGAAGTCAAATAAAGTCACGCTAGACTTTACAAACAAAAAACAAAAAAAGAAAAGAAAAGTGCGTAAAAAAGTAATACTTGTTAAGTCCATAAAGGTTGCTTTTGGCTTGACAATCAAATAAAGTATGAAGTAAGATCACGTGTTTTAAAATAATTTGGATTTGGCAGCAAGCAATGCGTAAATTTTATACCGAGAAACGTCTAATGAACGCAAAAATATAACTTTACAAGGCCACCTGTCCATCTTGAGTGGGTCTATCTGCCCGAATCTCTGTCCACTTATGTTTGTTTTCAATCTACAGTGGGAAATTTTGAGAAAATTTGTTACACTGAGACGTGCCAAACATGATAAATATTAAAAAGGGGAGTCGATCGGACTATTTTTGTTCACATGATAGAAAGGTCTAGTTTTTATTATTTTATGTCATAACTTGGTTCCTTATAGAACGTTGGCATAAAAATTAACTGTAAGTAATTAGGACTATGTAAGTCTATTTTTCACCCTCAGGCCACCTACTCAGGTCTCCCATGGAAAGCAAGCCTGGCAATAGAATCTACTTTTTGGAACTTTATGATGGACGAGTTGTCAAGCAAATTAACTTTTTATTAGGCATTAAATAAAACGGGGAAATCTAATTAGTTAATACCCTCAATATTAATCATGTATCAAGAAGGGCCTATTGGGTTCACGCATATGCATTCTAACGGCTTATGAATTTTTGTCATAAAAACCTATGCAAATGTTTCTTATTCTGATCTTACTCCTAGTAATGAGATTAATAAACGTAGCATCCGTTCGTTTTAAAATGCGAAGTGTTTGTATATGATGTTATTATTTGTAAAAGATAAAAGTTTTGCAATAAACTTTTTCAAGTGCACAAATGCTGTTACTACGACTTAATAGATGGCGCCGTTTGAAATGATTTGCAGCAGCAAACACACAGTTAGCAATGCTAGAGACACATCTTTGTCGGCAAATACAAATCTTCTTATTTTTAAATATATAAAAATACTGTTTCATGGATTGGTTGCAACAAGTGCAGTCCGTCAATTTCAATTACTCTCTCTATCCCTATCTCTATCTTTATCTCTCTGTCCTTTCTTCTGGTTGACACTCAGTACTGTCCCTGTTTTATGAATAAGTAAATAATTATTCGTTATTTATTAGAGGCAGTGCAAGAAAATCTTCTAAGTTTTAATAGAAAGTTTTACGAAAGAGAAAAATTTCTACATAACAGATTTTCTTCCTTTCTGTCTTTGCAAGGATTTCAAGATTTTGACGGAAGAGAAATGAGAAGCCTTTAATTTATTAGAGGCAGTGCAACTTTGTTTATATTTATAAAGCAAATCTTCTAAGTTTTAATAGAAAGTTTTACGAAAGAGAAAAATTTCTACACAACAGATTTTCTTCCTCTCTCTCTTTGCAAGGATTTCAAGATTTTGATGGAAGAGAAATGAGAAGCCTGTAATTAACCGCATTTGAGGCATAAGTTCTTTTTCTATATAAAGTTTTGAATTTGCAATCATGACTTCAACCCTTTGACGGGCAGGCAGGCCGACAAAGTTAAATCGATTTTGTCGATTTGCAGTAAAAAAGTGTGCATCTTATGATCTCTCTACGCCGTGTCATTGGGTTACGAATATTTGACAAATCTCATATATCCACCGCATTATATATAAAAAACAAGTAAGAACATTATAGTCGGGCGAATGCGACAGTTAGATGCCCTAATACAATTATTCACTCATTCTAGTAATCATGTATTAAAAACTGCACATTATTTGCAAGCAAAGGCATACTTTTCATTGCAGCCAGTATATTGAAGGATGCCCAAAACATTACGTGACTTGATCCAAATTTTACAAACTTAATTTACTTTCTAAAAACAACAATACAATATTTCAGTTCCGTCCATAAAATGTAGCAAACAAAGTTCCTCTCCATATAAGGACTTGCTTTTCATGATAACCTCTATATTTGTTTAGGTCTAAAAAATAGACCTACGTGATCCAAATTTCCTGCTTCAAATTTGGTTCACTTAATTTTTATGTCAAATTACTATCACGAGCAAATTTTTACCACAAAAGTGAAGCGATCCGAACCATTTTCAATAGCATTTGTCTTTGGGTCGAAACACGTCAATGTACCCCGTGTCGCCAAAATATCCCGAAAATTACGGCCTGTAGATTGAACAAAAAAATACATGGACAGACATTAAACGTACAGATGGACAAACAGGTGTGAATCGATGCAGAAAATGATTCTGAAAGCCCTTCTAAGTGTTACACGCACATCCGCAAAAACTTAAGTGACGTAAACCTTGTACCAGAAGTGGTATGGGCTACAATAATAAATAGATGTGATAACAAAAAAGTAGTGACTTTGCTTGGTCTGACAAGACTTAATGCTCTCTCTCTCTCTATATATATATATATATATATATATATATATATATATATATATATATATATGTATATACAGGCATTGCGTAGTACGTTTGTGCCAGTGTACGTCTGCAATATAAACAAATTTATGGATTCATTGACACTGAAAAAATTAAATTTCAAATAAATAAACAATACATGTATACTTTTTTTTTTGTTTAAAAGAAATGTGAGCGAAATGCGCAGCATTGCTTACCTGGCTAGCGGGGGGACGTGCACATATACACATCTAGGCATCCAATTTTAATAAAATTTACGCAACACCCTATTCATAATCATTCTATTCCAAGTAAAGGCTAACTGTGGGTATTTAGAGCTCCCTCATTCGGAGGGAAGCGACATTTTCCGATGTATTAGGAAAGTGATAAACGCGAATAACAATTTTCGATGCTTTATCTATCAGTATTATAAAATAAAGCTACCTAAAGCAGTTGATGCTTAGTGGAAATATCAACAAAAATTAATTAGGAAAGCATGAAATCGAGCACGTTGGAGGATTAACAAAGAGTCCAATAGAAAATCCAATGGATAAGAAGACTAACGAAAACATCAAACCAAAATGTGATCTTTGTTCCTTGTGTTGGAGATTTATTTATAAGTAAAGAAGTTTAGGTGAAGAAATTGGAATCATACCCTAAGGGATAAGAAGTTAATCAAGTGCCCTTATGCGCTACGTGGAGTGAAGCCGCGTGAAATGATAAATCTTTAGTTACTGCAACGAAGTTTCTTGAACTTTGCAAATACTTTTCCGTAAATAGTTCTTCTATTTCTATAAACAAAGTCCTACGCCATTCACAACTCGGCGATACGAGCCTAATTTAAGGGATATTAGGAATGACGCGTTAAACGAAAAGGCATTTTTAATCAATTGTAGTTTGCGCGGTGCGTAGTTTCCGACAAATCTTCAGCATTCTTAAGATAAATATGTCAACAAATAAAATTCTTCTCAATTCTATATTTGTCGACATGTCAGCTAAGATTACTTTCGCTCGTCACTGTGCCACTTATTCATGTAGGTATTAGATCGATCTGTGTGTGCGCCAGGTCGTACATTATTGATGATATTATTTTTAAATTTTCCGTCCTTTTCCTTTTAATGACCGTGACTGTCTTTCTGTCTTTTTAAACTTGATGTATGGAACAGATGTCAAGGCTGGAATTCTTAAACCTCAACTATTTATGTGTGGATGGACCTCTCATTTAGATATTTTTAAGGTGAATATGTCAGTACGTCACAGGATTACATTTTTATTAAACAATTCCGCTTGTGCTAGGATCTGCCGTTAATTTTTCATTTGAAAAGAGCATCTATTGAGAAAAATTGGTACAATATATGTTAACCAAAACATTTTTCATCATTTTCTACAACATTTTACCATATTTCTGGCATCAAAGCGATATCGTATTTAAAGCACTTTGCGTACCCGCCTACCAGCCATGCCATTCTGCATCCTAAACAAGTGGTAATCAGAAGACGTTATATTCACTGAATACGCTGGTTGCGGCAGAACTTCCCATTCGAGGTGTAACAGTGCATCCTTGACAACTCTTGCAAAAAGATGCGAAAAAATTACATTTTCCAGTCAATTCGTGTAGTAGACGTTTTAGTCGCTATTGCTGATCTCTCTTGCAACAGTACATTATTTAATTTGTTGCATTGACGTCGGTAGACATCTGTCAACAAACAGCTTCATTCGGTTTTAGCAACTCATAATACACTATACCTTGCTGATCCCACCATATGGACATGAAAACTATATGGCCCTGAATATTCCGTGTCGATGCCGATGTGGATGGTTCTCCTGGACTAATCCATGACAGTTTGCGGTTGGGTGGCGGTCGTTTTTTCTCCTCCTGGATCTTTCCGATCGTGTGTAAACGCCTAGGAACAGTTGATTCATCAACTGCTGAGCTGCTTTGTGAGAGTTTGTACTGGGTTTGCATCCAATAAATTTTGCAATGCATTGTTTTCCAACTTTTTTGGTCCTCGAACCCGTTCTCTGTTATTGACATCAAAATCAAAACTTTTAAACCGTTGACTGGGATATGACGGAACAGCATCAACTTAAGCTTCTGACCTTGTTTGGTGGGCTTCGGCAGCAGAATTCCTCAAATTAAACAACGAAAGTAATGAAGATCGAAAATGCAATTTCGAACTTTCCATGATTTGCGTCCGCATACGCTGAATAAATCAAAAATACTAAATGGAAAAAAAATGTACGTATGTATGTATGTAGAGGAAGGTCAAAATCATCGAATTTAACCGTTATGTGCACTGATATTTCGTATTCCTTTATCATTTGTACCTATTGAAGTCGCTGGCCAAAGTTAACGAAAAGACCTAATACTACTACAGAAAGTCTTCCAGTGTAGATTCGTGCATATGACACCGTCAGTTTACCATGTATGGGGCGCGTTCAATCGCATGAAACACGCAACGCAACGCAATCTTCCTGTGTATGAATGCAAGTCGCATCGTAGATTGTAAAGTTTGAATTCGCTGTTAGCGATGCCTGATAGTTAAATGTTTAATGTGATCTGCCGGTTACCATACCGCGGATGATAGTAAATGTTTATTTTTGACTGAATTAATACACCCTCACGTTTCTAATGGAATTGTTGTTGTTAGAACACATTGAAAGCGTCTTCCCGAGAACTGTTGTAATTTCACTGTTGATTTGATTATTATTAGCTAGCAGCGGCTTTAACAAAATGTTACTCTAATACATATACATACATATACAGGGTTTACAATCTCTGCAAAGTGAATAATATATATATCTTATAAAGAGGATCGATCAGTGCATCTAATACCTACCGATATGTTACATATATATGCGGTTCAGTTGAAGACATACTTAAAAAACAGAATCATTCTCTCCACACTTCAACGGGAAATATAATTAATAAAAGAATTTTGTAAACTCTTCTCTAAGAAAATCAATATAAAATAAGCACAATAATGATTTTTAATTATTTCCACAAAATGCTTCAGTGGTTAATAATATGTATCACGTGCACATTTATGTATAAAAGAATGCTATTAAATAATTGCTGCAACGAATGGTTGAATGTTATAGAAATAGTACTAAACAATTTGTATATAATTTATGCGATACTTTGGAGCATTATTTGTATCTGGATTGGGGTTTAACTTGGCGTTAAAAAACTTCATAAAAATCATTGAAAATATTGAAGCAACGTCGTAATGTGGACTGGAGTGTGGTTTTGTATTTGACTATCACATGTTTTTAACAGACCGAAGGTGTCTGTCCACTAAACAAGCTCCTTAGTAGAACGACTTTCTCAGTTTTCAGCGCTGCATCCAGTTATCCTGAAGGTACTCATATTTACTGCATGACAGTAAGTTGGCAACATGTAATCTTCCTGATGTTCTTATCTTTAGTTTCAAATGCACACACACACAGCCCACCCACTACCTTCGCTTTCCTTACTAACCATCATCGCGACTACACGTATAGGGGGGCATTCGACAAGTGGTGGGTCATCTACCATAAAAAAAAGGAAAAAGTAAAAGTAGCTTTATCTACCGACGATCTGCACCGACGTAGAGACGAATGTACGAGTGCAGGTTCGTGAATATAACAAAACTTTGTTGTTATGCTTTATATAAGAGAATTATGTTTTGGATGCAAAGTGCGAACCATTTATTTTTTTTTATTGCTTGTCTTAATTAAAAAGCTTTAAAAACTCAATTTATTGCTTTATTGTTGTGCGTACGATACCAGTCTATTCATTACCAAACATTTAATGCGTATCCGCGACGTTCATTATACGTGCGCTCTTTTAATATTCAAATCAATTTGTTTTAAATGAAGTTTTCAATGTTATGTACGAGGGAAATACAACAATTATTACTTGTTTTAGGAAAATATTCATATGTCAATGTACGTATGTATAAAATAAATGAATTCAACTAATTTATGTTCACTTTTCTTTGTTGTCCTATAGTTCGTTATGATAAACGCAAGTGAATGAGTTGATAAAAATATATTTTTTTTCTACCAAATGAAATTATTTTGTTATCAACTCGAAATGGAACTCTTGACTGATGGAAGTGATGATGACAGTCGAGAAAACCTATTGTGCACCCTCTAGAATGTATTCCTCCAGTGAAGTGAAGAAGTGAAGATGTCTCAAAGAGCTTTCCCGAAATAATTGTAAAACCTATTTGATCTATTTTGCAAACGATTTTACAATACACTCCTTCAGTGCGTTAAACCGACTTCCAATTGTTTCTCTCTCTTAGATATGCGCTAAGTTGATTCTATGCATTTTGTTGGCCAAGTCTGGCCCGAAGTCTGGCAACAGCCCCATTCTGGCGTTGTTATCACTTAAATGTCTTAATATTTGTGGTTGTGTGTGTTTGCCTGTCATCGTTTCCATCACTTTGGACTATTATTTCGTATTATGAAACAATAGGTGCATCCGACAACAAAACTTTCTAATATCGGTTTTACATTAAAACAAAGTGGTTCTTGCGAAACCACAAAATGAAATGTAAAACAAAACGTAGTGCTAAAGAGTTATCAGCATTTTATTTTAAAGGGACAAATCTTGGTCCTACTCTAACGTTTTAGGACATCTCTTACCAGCCTAACTGTGTCTATCTTTTACAAAATTACAGTTATATTCGCTTCTAATGTTCTGTCCCTGCTGTTCTTTGATATTCCCCTTTCATTTTTACAACATCCCCCTCTATGCCGTTGCTCCGCACTCTACGACCTGCTAAAGAGTAAGTGGATCATAAGTGTGTCGCATTTTTTTATAGTACCTACTTCTAAGCTTAAGCGTCGCAGTACGAAAATCCAGTGCAAATCAAACGCTCTTCGGATTATTCGTCCGTATATCCTTGTATCCATTAAGTGTTTCTATCTACAAACAAAAATAGAATCGATGGCGATCGCGTGATTTTGTATTGCTGTGGTGTAGATTTATTCATCATTGCTGCAAAATGAAAGCTCGTTGAACACATCAGCCCGATATTTTTGGGGCGCTGGTGTCGCGTTAACGGATAGCACGCCGGTTTTCCATTCGAATTTTGCGCTAAAATGACCGTACAGTCCTCGTATGTTATAAAAAAATTGACGCGGTCTTCAAAGCATCGAACGTATTTTGTTAAATATGTTTACACGCGCGCACATATATATGTATGTATATATATAAATTTATTCATTTGCTCTCTTGAATTATTTTGTTTGTTTATCGGTTTGTTTGGTTGTCTGTCTCGCATTTAGTAATATTTCAAAACTTTAACTATGACCTTTGTACCTAGGAACAAATAAGTAAATAAATCATTTTTCGCTTTACATCGAACTTTGAATACCCAAGAACGAAAAACTAAAAAAAAAAAACAAATTCGTTCATTAAACATGTGGGTGTCAGTCAGTAAGGAAGTCAAGAGGAAATTTAAATAAAGTGATTATCTGATTAATCGGATCGAATTTGGTATCGGCACGTCTTACAGTTAATAAATTTTGCAAAAAAAAAAAAAAAAAAAAATTTCATTATATTGCGAGAGTATTTACCGTCCACTAGAATATAAGTTTGGCCTTCTATATGCTAACTGATCCGGATGAGTAGCCAAATAGATAAGAATGGCGGGTACAAATCCTAATGCGGTGGAATTTGCTCTCCTCGTTGCGATAGTCAGCGCTCAGTCGGTAAAGGTATAACACTTACTGATTGCGCACACAACCACTAGGTTGCGGCCCTCTCGCTATCTCTTTCTCCTTTCTTACTTCTTTCCGACCGTCCTCCTTGAGGATATACCCAAATGAATTTAAAGTTTTATGTTTATTAAGAATCCGTATACATACATGCTATATAGTAGATATGAATCTTACAAGCTCAATGACAAAATTAATATACTATGCCGGGTTTGAGGCTTTGTGAACTCGTTTATATAAAACGCATACACAATATTTAACATGTGCGTGTGTATGTAGACAATATGAATGTTTCTCGTTTCTCACTGCACTACGCCATCATTGCTCACTTGACGATATCTTAAAACTCAGAGTGAGTGCGTGGATGAGAGCGCGCTTGGGTTTGAGTTGCTTCTAATTTAAGATTCGAAATTAAGAAGCAGTTGTTAGTTGACATTTGCTGAGTAATCGTTACTATTTATTCATTTTGAATTATTTGGAAAAGCGAAATATAAAATAAAGCAATAAATGCACATTTTGATGTATTTGTGAAAGCATTGAACGGTAACGTCTTAGAGAAACGTGGAACAATGACGCATTGAATGCAGGACGGGGCAACAATATTTTACACAATAACACACAGCTAACTCTTGCTGCTGTTCTGGAAAAATCATATTTTAATTACAAAATTTGCGCCGATTGCATGCGTGTAGTCATCACCGAAAGTTATTGCAAGTTAATCAAAATCATTGTGTATATGGATATACATTCGCACGCACAAACTTGAATACACAAATGTTTAAGTTAGTTTAACGATCCGATCAGCCCGTCCTTGTTTTCTTTCTTTATCATGTCATAACAGTGTTCGCTACAAAGCGAGAAAACCACAGTCACTTAAAGCGATTCTCATAACCATATCAATTTTTTGTGATTGAAAAAAAGTTACGAAAATTTCCTTATTTTCTGATATTCGCTAGGGATAGAATTTTTTCAGCTGATCACGAGCAATTTCCAAGCGTGTCTACCACATTTTAAGTGATATTAAGGATAGGCTGTATATATTATTCATATGATTGATCTGATACGTATTCGAAATGGTCTTGGAAGTGAAACGAAATTGCTATACATACATACAAACATGCACTTGTGATGGGTAAAAAAATTCGAGTTGTTCGATATCGAAATGTTCGTAATTACATTTAAGTCATTCAAGTACGGTTAGCGAAAGGGTAGAACACCTTTTTAAAATATCAATATTTTATTTTCGATTCGAAATCGAATTCAAAATCTGATGATCATTCGATGCACATAATACAATTACAATTTTGCAATCAATTTATTCTTTCTATTCAAGTATTCGTAGTAAACAAAACTATATTTATACGTATGTCACTTAAGCATTTGGGATTGAAAAATTTCATTTATGCGACAGCAACAGGCAGTCGGCCATCACCTTACTTACATGCATAAGCATTTCTATATAGCATGAAAAGTATTCTTATCGTCTTTTCACCACATATAAGCCTGTTTCATGGTATATGTGCAATACATGCACGTTTGAAGAAAAGCAATAAAATTAGAGCTCTTATCATTTAAGGCGAAGAGTTTCAATTTTTAGCTGTCTTGATCGGTTTCACATATCAATTTACATTAGTCGGTATTGAAGACGAACGTTTCCCATAAAACAAAGAATAAATGAATGAATAATACTTAAGACTGAAATAGTCATTGAATTAATTGAAAAAATTAAAATGCATTTAAAAGTTTGCAAAACTATGAGAAAAGTGTCAAAGCCTATATTATGCCTTCAGACCGATAATACAAAATATGATACCCATATGGTCAACATGTGCAACGATTTCGAAGTGCAGCCTATTTATGTACGAAAACAGCCAAAATTCCCGACACGCGAACGCAATTTGGCAGTGAGACGTAAAAAACCCTCATCAATTACCTCATATTTTAATCAACGGTTTCATCGTGAGTGTCGCAAGTAAGTTGAAAATTAATCAATCTTTGTACGGTGAGTCTCATTAATCTTGGGCTACTTCGCTCGAGAAAAAGTAACCGCCTGTTAAACCTAATCCATTGTTCAAATATAACATTATTTTTCCTATCTTGTACTACTACTACACTATATATATATATATATATATAAAAACATTATTCCAGTAGACAAGAAAATTGCATAGCTTAAACAACTTCAAAAAAAAAGCGCTATCAATATTCGGCATAACGGCATATTATTAAAAATTATTATTTGGCGGGGTATACATTTTACGTAAGCTATATCTATATCTGTGTGTTAACGTCTGCACCTGGCATGAGCCTTAATCAGGCGGGTTGCCAACAACCATTGGCAATCAATTTAGTTGATTGACGACCCCTTAGGGAGAGGAGACAATCTCCATTGAAGGGGGCCTCGCTACCCTGAGGTCCCGCAATAGAAAGTGGGTGTGGGCCAAATTCTCGTTTAGTGGTTTACGTCGAGACCTATCTAAGCATCTCTTAGATAGCTCCTCGCGAAACTTTGGGGCAACCATAGCCACCACGAATACTCCCCGAAGGGCCGTGCCCAGCAGTCAGGCAAGGAGGCATTCGTCCGGCATTCCGATGGGTAGTGCGCATCTTTCTGCCGGAGTAATCCTACTTTGGACAACTTGGCCCCCGCGGGCACCCTTTAACTTCTTGGCTTATCGTTCAAGCAAGAACTTACACCAAGCTATACAGCTTTGGGTGATCTCATACTGTACGTATATAGCACTTGCATTTGGACTATCCGCACATCCCGGAAGGCCGATCCTTCACTATCCTTTCTCAAGGAAGATAATGCTTCCAAGCTTGTCGTCGTACAGCACACACACTTTTTACGTAATGACGTCATTGAAACGTTTTCACATAGTTTGGGTACTTTTTCTTGTATAGGAAGCGGAAGCATGATCACTGTCATAATCGCCGTAAACCGTCGGTACAAGAACGCAATAGGAAGCTAAGACAAGGAAAATGCGTTTCTAAGTTCATTACAAAGTTATTCCACTAAGAATTGGGCGTTTTCCCTGACAAATTGCAGTCTGGACTTTTTTTTAAACTGTCGCAGTTTTCGACATATCAATAACCTTTGCCTACTTCTAATGAAGCGAGACAACTCGATTCACTCTTCTGTGGAACGGGTTACAATCGCAAAAATTAAAATAAGCAGCTGAAATTTAGCAAGTATATTATAGTTTGATTAACTAAAAAGTAGAGTCGTTCTATTCGAAGCATTTTCAATAGCATTCAGCCTTGGGCCAGAACCCCGTCAATGTACCAAATTTCATCAAAATATTTGAAAAATTGCAGCCTGCAGGTTAAAGATAGAAAATACAAGATGGACAGACGGGCCGACAAGCTTAGCCAGATTCAGAAAGTAAATTCTGAATCGATCCCTATAATAAAAGGTGTGTCTATCCCAACACCTCCTCGGCATTGCATACATCCGCCAAAACTGAAATACCGTTGTACCACAAGTGGTGTAGAGTGTGGCAGTCCAGATAAACAAAGATAGTTTTATTTCTATTTTCTGAGTACAAATATAACAACACGTGTCACATAAATATTGTAAATACTTTTTACACTGGTTATAAACATGTACCACAAATGCTTTGCAGTACGCGGCCAATACGAAGGGAACAAATGACAATAACAATTCACCTTAACGGGAATATTTTCAAGAAATTCTCTTAAAATATTTGGAAACATTAAGGCGACTGGCTAATTTTTCAACCGTTGTCTAGGAATAAGTTTTTTCCAAAGTACGGAGCCATGACAATGCTCTTTGAACGAATGGATGAGATCCAAAAGATTACATTGAGAAAATCGACAGCAATCAAGCAGAAGACGTCCTCTTTCGACTGAGAGTGAAGATGTTTATAAAGTGTAGACATCTCTTGAAACTTTAGAAATAACTACATTTAGGGAATAAAACTATTTTTAGGGAGAAGCTTACTTCTGAGCAAAATAACACAGAACTAATTTCGAGACCATGGACAAGCTTTCATATGTAAATGACTCTCAACAAAATGATATTGAAACGACAGCTGGTTAAAAGTTTTGAAGTAAAAGCTTTTAAAAGTCAAAAAGAGAATAGAACAAGTGTTTCTCAGAAGAATCTGAAATACTATTTACTTGCTAACACTTGCTTGTATTCAATATGTTGTAATGCAGTAAAAGATTTGCTGATAAAAAAGCAAATACTTAAAATAACTTCATTCAATTAAATATTCTTTTGATTAGCATCGTCACGGATAGTAGAAAGTATTTAAAAACATTTTTAAACAGAAGGCATTAAACACATTCCGAATTTGCACATTCCTTTTTAGAAATATTGTTTATTTAATCAATAATATTATATTTTTAAACAATAAGAGAAATTCGGTTGTTATACCCATCACCGAAGGATTCATTTTGTCAAAACGTTTGCAGTACGTGAAAGGAAACTTCAGAGGCCCCACAAAGTAAGTATATTCTCGATCATTATCAGATTCCGAATCAATTTAAGCATGTCCGTCTGTCCGTCTGTATAATGCCTGCTCTCCTGGCTGCGTAAACGAACTATCAACTTGAAATTTGCCAGAAACGTTCGAAGTTCTTGGATCTAGATTGATATTGTAAATGCGCCAAATCAGTCGAAGGACATGCCCGCAATACCATCTAAACTAAGAACACCTTTGTTTTTCAAAAGGAATAAAATATTGGTTTTTTGCTCATTGCTTGTAAACTGTAGCAGAACAACGTACAACAATTTGAAAGCATACAAAGAACAATGCTGTAGCACTTGGACAAAAAATGCAAAAAATTGACCACGCCCAATACCCAATTGCCCAATATTAAAGTGTATTAATATTTACGTTCTTTTCAATGCCTTTATAACAATCTTGAAAAACCCCATAAAGTATATAAGTCGTTGGCCAGTTTCAAATTCGGAAACCACTTGTTCGTCTGTCCGTATGTCTGTCTGTGAAACTGTATAGCATTGACGGTAAACATCCTCCCGTTAGCAAAAATGAAGATATCGCCTACAAAGTTGCAAAAGAGTTCGAAAATTATTTAAACTTTTCGAAGGGTACGCCTACAACGCCCACACGCTTATGCGACAAGGAGTTTCATTTTGAAAATAGAACAAATGAGCAGTGCCCGCCCATTCCACGTTATAGAGCATGAAAATTTAATCCATTCATTTATTTTGCTTCTTTTACGTTAACGGTGATGGGCATAAAAGATTCGGTCACGACCGAATATAATTGTCTTGCTTTTTTCTTTCCTTATTCTCCGGCAATAGCGGAAAGGCTGCTTTTTACTTTATTTCAGATTCCTTCTCCATATTATTGCTTTTCTCAGCGAGTACGTTGTTAAAAGTGACGTAAAGTTCTTGTCATGCAATAAAAAGTCACTAAAAATTTCTAAAAGCTTATAATCTTGAAAAGCATTTAAACCATTTAAACCGCGAACATTAAAATGAATCAATCTGATGTTCTTGGTAGTTCTTGCGCTCAAAACTGTGACTTCTACTGTTAGAAGAAGACCTTATAAACTGAGACTTTTCGTTCCTTACTGCCGATTAAAAGGACATTAACTCGTTGGCCGCTAACCGTCACATGTATGTGTGGCAGAGGTTGTTTGGCAATTTACTTAAGTATGTTTAAAGGTGTTTTTGTCTAAACGGTATCTAAACCGGTAGAATGTATGAAGACTGAGTTTGGTTTATTGCTCTTAATATTTTACGTTTTTTCAATTCTCTGTGATGGTTGTTTTCCCCAGGATATCCTGGTGGCGGAATTAGTTCATATAATTCTCTAAGTAACTAAATACGAAAAAGCATCATTTTTGTGAAATTCGACTTTATCCTTGAATACAGTCTTCCTCAAGAGTGACGATGAGAAGAGTCAGTCGAAAATTTCTCTGACATTATAATGCATATCACTTTAACTACACCAGCTTCTTGGTGAGTGTAAAAAGATTCCGCCCAAGCTAAACACAATCAGCAAAGTAAATGACATTGTCTTGTGTTATATATATATATTTATGTATAAATCACAGACAACTGTTCGCTTCAATAGTCATAAAACAAAGGGAATAATGCTGTGTTTAACGCGACATATATTATGAATATTCGCAAAAGTTTATTGACATTAATTTTTAATGATTGATTAAATATTTTCTGGCAGTGTACCAATAAATAAACTGAAGAATACATTTGGAGCATATTCTCCCGTGCAATGGATGCCAAAACGTAGTGCAGACACATCAGTCATTAATCAATTGCATGACTCTCTCGTTCTCATTATTTGTGCAGATACTTTTTTTTTTTGTTTCCAGCAAGATGGACTTGGACCATATAACACATCGCAACGATATTGCGACCATTAGTTTGTTACACGTTACAATTTGTGCCTTAGTGACGATACTGTCTCTTTTAATCGCTTTGGAAGACTTTCGCCACTTAAATGTCGTGTTTACAAACTTATTGAGTTATGTGTTATATAAGCGATGGTGTAAGCACTTGTCTTAGTTCATTTTTAGGCTACATATCAGTCATTGCGAACATTAAATTTTGCCTTAATCTTGGGGATGAACTGAAGGTGATAGTTATTGAAAGGAAGAGATGCACTGTGATTTTATATGAAATATTTTTAATGTAGAGAACTAGAAATTAAATAGCACATCACACACCAGTTCAAAAGACTCTCTAAACATGACGAGGTATTTTGTTCATTCTGATGAGATGTCGCATTTGGATTCCCAGCACGATTTTTATTCTGATCGGTTCCTATTCATTAAAAGTTCGAGTTTTTTTGAGAGTATGTTCAATTTTTCACACCTATTCCGAAAAGATTTGCGTCCACCTGGGGCTATATATGTTGCCAGATTGCCCCTCTGAACGCTCGAACAACAAATGGTAAACAGTGGCACAGTACTCTGCTCTGCTAAAGAAGATAATATGTATACGCATAAATTCAGTTCGTTTCTTAAGGCCCTCTATCGTATTCCGCATGTGAAAAGAGTATCATCATTAGGGTTTACGATACAGTATGAGGGCAAGTAACTGAATTTTTCCGAGCTTAGGCGAACGTAAACTTTTCCCATTCAATTTACAGTAAAGTTCGATACGATGCGGTAACTGAAAAGCAAGACACCACAACGATATTGAAAGGAAGCATTAATGCCGATGCTGAAACCAAACATTACATTACGAACTGTTTCAATATGGAGAACGTCACTATTGAGAACTCGTGCAGTTGATTATTGCAAGAACAATTTTCAAGAAGGTAATGCGTCCAAAGACAATACTGGATGCGAGATGACGGCGCTCGGCCTTATATTTCAAAGTCTATTCAAAAAGTCTTAGTGATTGAAAGGAAATAGAAGGAAAGTTACACTGTCTCACTCCTCGTCTGGTTTGAGTATAAAATCGAGTTCATTTATGCCATCATTAGCATCAAAAATTAGTTGTACGCATTGTACGAATAACCACTTGACAAATAATTATGCAGTGGTAGCTGGTTCGCCGACATTTATACAGCACCTTTACGTTTATGTATATATAATATTTGTGTACTATATATTTTTGTGAGACCCCGAAAGAATTTTTTTGTTGAAATATTACTTTAAAAAATAATTAAAAATCTTTTTATAGCCTCGTTTTGTATATGATGCATAAAAGCTCACGGCCGTTGCTTTGTAAAAAAAGGTCAGCATATTAATTGGCTTAGATGAGTCCGTTTGTCCCTCGGTCATGTGACTTAAAGTAATCTGTACAGTTTAAGAAAGTTGCAAAATTTCAGGAAGGACTGGACCATCACTGTTGGAATAGCTGCTTAATGTAATATATATATATATATATATATATGTATATATATATATATATAATAATGGTCGGATTCTGATAACGTTTGTTAATGAAAAACCCGATGATAATGTAAGATGGCAGAGCACATGGTATGAAAAGAAGAGCGATTAATATTTGCACAAAATAATTCACGCTATAGGTTTCATAAAGTAATGTGTGGAATACATTTTCTATGAGGAAGTCATGCTAAATGCTTGTTAAAAGTATAAGTAAAAACGTTATATATATGGAAAACTCTTTACTAGGAGCATGGCATGGATTCGTCGTGGCCGGTCACATATTAATACGTCGTTGACAGGCTTGTGTTCATCTGCTGGAGGCGGCTTTTTGAAAACAATTTCAATTGATTGTTTTTGAAAAACAAAACAAAAAACAAAACAAATAAAGAATTCTGCGCAAGCGCCTCTGTATCTCAAGTTAATTGAAGGGAAAGGTGTGTTGCAAGAATTGTGAATTTTAAAAGGAAAATAATTTATTTTTCATAAAACCGTTCATTGAGGGCTTAAAGCTATTTCACTACTGAAAAAACTGAGCAATTCGAACCACCAATCCGCACGATCCATTCTTATGTGATAAATGAAGAGCTTGTGATAATATTTCACACCTTCCGCACTGCATATGCATGCACTTATTTCAGTTATTAAGCAAACGTTCAAAAAAACTGCAAGGGGACCATAGCCTAAAAGAAGAGCTGGTAGGAAAAGAGAAGGAGAGAATTTTGGATATGAAAAACAAGATCGGAATCAGAAAGAACAAACTCTGCGCTTTAAACTTTGTCGTTGCATTTAAACGCCATCCATTTGGGGTACCTTTACCGCAAGTATGTGCCTTAAACGTACCTATTACCTGTTTTTTTGTTAATTGCAAATTTATCAACACAACGTCTCTGTACAAAGCGGCATACATATTATGTATTGTATGCCAGATATTATTTGTTATCGATTATCTATTGCTCTCTTCATGTTCATTGTTCATTATTCACTACTTTGTTATCCAACTGCTCGAAGATTAAGTTTAGCAATTTTACGATTCTATATAGACGACCCACCATTCCAACTGGATCCATTCCTTTATTAGAAATGTTCATTCTCGTCTGCTTTTCGGTTTATTTGCGGCGCGTGTGTCATAACAACATTCTAGTCAATCGTCGCTCTTCTTTCTCTAACCACCCACCATTCGCTACGATGATTATCATCATTAACGTCACAAACGATGCTTATTTGTTTACATTAGGCAGAGGGTATTCAAAATTTGCCTCAAAACGAGTACAAAACGTTCCTGGTTTATTTATTTATTTATTTATTTATTTTTTTTTTTTTGTATCTAATGAACTCAAAGGTAATCACGAAGCATCTGTCAATGGCTTTTTAGTTGAGATATAATTTAATGGACACATAACCAATCATTTGATAAATACATGCAAAAAGCTTACAAAGGTGAAATAAATTTTCATTTAGACATAAAAGTCGGTAAAGCAATGAAAATTATTGTTTATTTTCAAAAGATTTTTCTTTTCATCACTTGCTCGTAAGTCTTATTGTGTATTAGCATTAACGAGAACAAGATGGATTTCGAAAAAAAAAAAAAAAAAAAAAAAAAAAAAAAAAAAAAAAAAAAAAAAA
>KK499766.1:2777753-2922534 GCA_000688715.1 Glossina pallidipes
AAAAAAAAAAGAGCAAAAGATAATCTAAACACATTATAGCTGCAACCTTATATGCATTTCTCTGACTAAAAAACATATGCGTATACGGCTGAACATGGCGTGAAAAATCTCATCAGGCGGAACTTAGTTTTAGTTTAATTCGAACTCTTTAATAATTTATTTAATACTTTCGATGCCTTGAATGTAATTGTTTGCAAGTCCAAAATAAGTACGTGTATACAATACATATACAAAAAGGATTAATAATAAGTATTCGGCTTCAAACGAATCTTGAATGGAATTTGCAGATTTTCACTACGAACTTCCCCAGCAAATACATATGTAATCGAATTTCGTTTTCAGTTGTTCAGTTGTTCAGTTGTACCACCTTACGAATAATACAAAAGATTACATTGAGTATACACGTTCTTGAATAAGATTCCGAGTTGGTCTGATCGTATCTGTCTATTCGTCTGTTGTTGGAACGCTCACAGTAGCAAAAAAAAAAAACAAAAAGAAAGTAAAAAAGTGTAAGTTGTGTATACACTCGGGATTGATAATGAGGGTGATCCGCCTGATCAATGGCCACATGCTCCATGTACAATAGGTGAAAATGTTCGTCCATCAAAATTATGCGATATAAGTCCCTTGTATGCTCTTCTTGGCGATAGGGGGGAGTTAATTACCACAAAACCACAAACTATCGATCATTATGGTGCTGGAAAGGAGTGAATTTACATGGCAAAGACATTGTATTAATATATTTGATTGGGTTTTTTCAAATCGATGCATGGAATGCGGAAATCAGTGTCCGTCCATTCGTTAAAGAAACTTTTGTACAAAAGATCGACAATGCAATGATAATCTAAAATATTGAAATATTGATACTATTGGTGGTCCATCTCGCTTATCCTTCCTGTCTCTAGTGCATCGCTATATCATATTTTAATTTAATGTCAAATACATGGGAGAAATTATTCATTATTTTTTGTAAATCACAATGAATGAAACGCAAACAATAAAAATCATTTTTGGCAGCCAAAGAAACATTCAGATACGCCTGAGAAATAATAAATTTTAAAATATCTGCATTAAATAAACATCTGCTGATAAATTGACCGAAGTAATTATGTAAATGTACAATAGAGAATTGTATATATATATATGCATAGCCATATGCATATACATATACGTATCTATATGTGTGTATGTAGAAATAATTAATATACGTCTTTACGTATGCTTTTTATTGTATTCAGTTTTTTCAACAATGCTGTGAAATAAAAATAAAGGTTCTGTGCACAGAATGGATTTATGGATGGATTGAATAGACGGAGTTTTGTCACAATTAAGGCGATAAAGACCGCATCGCTGAAAGAGCTGAACGCATTTCAGAAATGCTTCGAGAATTGGAAAAGGCACTGGCCCAAGTGCATTACTTTGAAGGGGACAAAATCGATATTGAAGAAAATAAAAAACCAACTGTTTTTTAAACGCACTCGTATATTGATATTAAAACAAATTTTGAACGTCTATCGCCTTTGAATGAGTGGAAGTTGAAAGCTTATTCCTGGTAGAGGTCGGAAACTAGCAATGAAAATCGAAATCGAAATTTGTGGCGCTCTTTGAGAGGTTTTCCGGGTTTATTAACTTTCGTTTTGCAAAATGATTTATGAGAATTGATCAAAAATAGTACAGTTTCATGTGAATTCATGTGAATTAATTAAAAATTCCAATAAACGATGGGGATGGGGTGGGGAACGTGGGACGTTGCTGAATTAGCGCATATCGTAATAGTGTCTTCATTACAGTTTGATAGATGATAACTTTTTAAAGCTCTTTTGTGCAAACAAAAGACAACAAGCAAGTCTGCAAGAAAAAAAAGTCGACATCGTAGGAATTGAAAAAAACCTTGTGATTCTTGCATTGGATACTCTCTTTGCATCAGAATAAATCACCGAAGTGCGCCATAAGCTGATTAGTCCTCCACTCATCCTGTGAACGAATTGAAGGCAAGCGGCTTCCGCTTATTTCCCAATTAAGAATAAAATGTGTTTTAAATGGAATATTAGTGAAAAAGATTCCATTTCATTGGACGGATTATAGAGAAAAAAAAAAAAAAATGTTAAAAGAAAATGTTTTATTTTTATTTCTTTTTTTTTTTCGTTGAGGTTAAATTTTATGTTGGTTCCTATCATTTTAGTAAAAATATTTAAATGAAAATATGAGAAAAATATCAATTTGCTTTGGAAATTTAAAGAAATTTCGATTATCGCTTATATGGAAAAGTTTCTCACAGCACTATTTTAAATTAACTGTAATTGTGTTGTTGTTGTGTATTCTCTCTAACCGGAAAACTAGTTCCTATTGCAGATGTTTTTCAGCTTTTGCAAGTAAATGCCATTGCTATGCATGCGTTTATGAAAACAGGTGAATTCGTAGACATCATGTTATTGAAAAATATCTTTTCAGCTTTATAGTTTTTTTTTTTGTTTTGTTTTTTAACACAAAAGCTAGCAAATTTATTTACCACCATTCCCCCTTCCTATGTCTGTCTGTGTGTCTGTAAATTATGAGCAAGTTTTTTGAGGATCGAATAATTAACACATAAAATCGCTACGAAAGTGATCTTATTATGCAAGCTTTACCTACCTATTCATCGCTTGAAATAAAATTGAGAAGATTTTCAATTTGTAGTGCTAACTGTGGATGGATACGTTATCATCCTCTTTAGAGTTATTGGAAATTCTTTTCGATTCGTCCTTCAAAACTTAACGATGATGCTCCTGTATACCCAGAAATACAAGCCTAAGTTTGAGTCGTTAACTGAGATTAGAGAAAAACGACGCAAAATGCCGCATATCCAAAAAGTTTTCCTTGTTTCCCTGCCGCTGTGCTCAAGAAGTACGGCAAACTTCTATTTGAAATATTGGTGGGCTTCGATTCTCAATGCAAACTCTTTGCATTCTACTGCATTTGTAGTATAAACGTATATCACGTTTATGCGGATTCATACAATACCCAGAAGAGCTTGAGATAAACTCGAAATGATTTAAAGTTTACTTGTCATTGTGTTTAACATACAGGTCGAATTTTTAATTTATTTTTTAATGAAATTTTGCTCATCTTTTTGCACACTTGTTCAACCACATCCGATATAACGCTTGATTTAAGAGAAGTCATTATATGATTGAGTAACTGCAAGGCCATGATGGTAATGATGGGCCATGGTCCCCACTATAATGTTTTTACCTGTTTTGTGTTAGTTTGATACAACAGCAATTAACATCTGTCAGCATTTCTATGCCATGGTGTTTGTCTAATATACATGCTAAGAGCGTATTTCGTAATCATTGAAAAGAAAATTATTATTATTATTATTGAAGAGAAAATTTGCATTAAATTCTGTTTAGAGATCAAATCGTTTATGTAGATAAATGAGAAAGGTTAAGAAAGTGTTTCTCTAACAAAACTGTAATCGAACAATCAAAAGTTTAGAAAGGGAGTAAAGCCTTTACAGACGAACTATATCCGAAAACATCATTACGCGTCACAGCCATCGAAGAAGCAACTATCAACAACGTGAAATGGCTTGTATTATGCAATCGTCGATTATAAATATTAGTGAACCCTTTTTTTTTCTCGTCTTGTCACAAAACAACTCAATTTCCTTCTAAAAACGAGCATCGTGTGCAAAGCTTCCCCGTGTCTGAACGATGACGATAGTCTGACATGCATAACTAGTGATAAAGAAACGCGAGACTTGAACGCATATCGAGGCAAAAACCCGAAATTGGAATTTCATCGAGGGAAATTTTCAAAAATTACAAGACTAACAAACCAAAGTATAGGAAACTACTGTTGGAAGGAAGAAAACTTCCCTCACTTTTTGAAGACGAAGTACTATACAGGAGGGTTTTTGTTACTCGACGGTATTTCGTATCTTATCTCGGGCAAGAGTAACCAAGGGTTGAGTTAGGATCCACGGTATGGAGCCATCGTACCTTATGAAACACAAAACCGACGCGATCGCCTTTTGGATACTCGATGGTACGCGACAGCCATCGTATCGAGTTAGGGTTTCCCCCCGTGGCATTTACAACGAAATATTTGTGATATTATCGGTAAGTCAATAAAGATATAAGAATGCAAATAAATGAAGAAAAGAAGAAGAAAGTAAACAATAATCAAAATAAATTATTTTAAATTTATCTGAATACAAACCAAGCCAAGTAAGGACATTGAGAAATTTAACTTTAATATAAGACTAATACAAATAAAAATCTCACTTTGCTGCGTACAAGTCTGCATGGGGACGTAACTGCGGACGAGAGTCGTGCGAGCATACAAAGGAGCATGATAATAAATAGTAGCATCATATAAGATTAGCTTTCTGTCCTTGTCGTTTGCCGTTTAATATAACATCTCGCAGACAATAAAATTTTAGATTTACGCTTATCCAACGCTTTCGACTAAGCAAGGAAGGAAGGGAAGCAATTTATGTCGAAAACTTTAAAAACAACTTTGTAACGATTAGTGAAACACGTATCAAACAAACAATCATAAAATAACAGATATTAAGCAAATAACATTAAATGTACTATTTTTTTAATTACATTGCCCAATGCTTTCTTCCTTAATGGCTGGCTAGCTTGATAATTGATTCAATTTTCCATATTAAGTTTGTCCAGTTGCTTGCGTAGCGCAGAAACTGGTAGCGAATATCAACCATATTTTGCAGAATATTTATTAAGTAGTAGCATATTTTGTCCTCTCCAGGAATTTTTTGGTTACTTCCATATTCATTTATCTCTTTTCATATCTTATGGCGAAAAGATCAAAGGGTAAAAGCAACGAAAATAATTATTTAAATCTATTATCTTTGCCAACATCATATTTTGCTTTGTTTTCGGTTTGATCGCAAAGCTCGATAGCTGTGATGCGTTCACATAAATGTGTAAAATTTTACATTCGATATCGAGCAAATACTCATACGCTGTCGCGTTGTCAGCAATCTTTGATTTAAATAAATAATCAGATAATTAATTATTAAAAAAATAGATTACAGAAAAAGTGGTTGTAAACCTTTTGCATCGAAATAGAATATCGAGCAAATTTACAGTTAAAATCGTAGAAATGTGTGATTCAAAATGAATCATGCACAGCGGTTCATTAGCGGTTTTAATCAAGTGCATGGAGCGTATGGAGCGTTAGAGAAAACTTTAAATTACAAATTGCAAACCTATGCGAGTTAATAATGATTTTGATTCCAACCGGCAACGATTTTCATAACTTTTACAAGCACAGTGCTTGCGGTATTAGATTCATCGGGCGTTTGAAATTTACGAGCTCAATTTTTAGCGCACAAATATCTGGGAATGTGGGTATGAATAATTTTATGAATAATTTTATAAATAACGACATGAAAACGTTGTAACCGAGCAAGGTCGACCGTTCAACACCTTACACCATATCGCCTAATGCATTCAACGTTCATTTATTTCTTTGATAAATTACCAGAAATTATTCCTTGTTTCTGTGATAAGGCGTACTTTATACGAAAAGTCAGCCCTACATCGGCTAGAGACCAAACAATACGCGCATACGGTCCAGTGGCTATTATGAACCACATTTTTCATCGTTAATCTTAAAAACTAAACTCTTCTCTCATATAAAGGCTTACCTTTTGTAGTAACGAATATAAGGGAGAGAATTCAAAAAATAGTCGACATATTTTGAAATTTGCAATGCGATGTCCCAGATGGAGTTCGTATCACTTACGTCCCTTATAATGCGCATATATTTCTTACACAAGTCGCATGCATTCGCTGAAAGCTCATGCTGAATGTGCGCCTGCTGATACCCTCGACAGCCTATGCGCTAGTTTTCTTCTGTACTGGTATTTTCATGATAAATCTTCTCTAAACTATAGATAGTACTACTTGGATTTCCCATGTTTCCCATTCCCTCCTCAGCGATTGCTCCATTTTCAAGCATGGAGCCGTGTCTGCAGAAGCCTCCCCTGCCGTCATTAATGTTCGTCCTTGTAAGCTGAACAAGCACAAATACTACTCGTCCACCCTTCCACATTCGCCATGTTTTTCCTAGCTACCTACAATCCTTTCTAACTATCTCTGATCATTCAAAGTGAACAGATAGAGGGTCGTCAAAACGAAGAAGCAGAAACCGTGGAATTTTGCTCGTGTATCTCTGCGGCGCTTACAGGCGTGTAAATACTGTACGCTGTTTACAAATCCCAAGCCGATGACTCAAGATCTTTACTGGCAGCAGAACTTTCTATTTTATGTTATATATGTATCTCAAAAGGCCCAAAAAAAAAAAAAAAACAAGGAAAAAATAAGATCAGACCGTATATCATAATATTTCCCTTTTGATTTACGTTTCTATATCTGTCTTTATAATGGATATAATGAACGACATTTTGACGGATGCTTATCTCGTTCTCCAAATGAGTCATCCCAAAAACAAATAACAAATAACTATGTAACATGTTCCGTGTACGTAATATGACGCAAGAAAGAAAGAAAGAATAAAATTGATCCGATAACAAGAGAACAGAAAACATTACCTGTTGAAAAATTGTAACTAATTAAAACGGAAACACAATACAAGAGCCAGCCGTTTTGCTTTTAATCTTCTTTAAATCTACAGTTTCCTCAAGTTGTGTATGCAAACTATCTAACACCCTACCATGGTTAATGCACTCTCGAACGCCTATGTATTTCTGACTAATATTTTCTCGTTTTATCTAAATGCTCGCTTATGCAGTCATTGTCATTGGTGCTAATGCTAGTGACAGCTGTTGCTGTTACTGTTGCTGACAGGCAAGAAAACACCTTCACCTTGCACATTGCTCAATGGCTGTGTGTCAATGTTTTTACTCTTTATTCTCACTTTTATCATTGTGTGTTCGCATACGTATCGTACATTAACTCGTAACCGCATTTTATGGCCAGGCATAAGTAAAATTTCAAATATGTTATGAAATCAGTTAGAATTCGAAAGTTGAACGGAACACATTATATATTTGTGTGTGGGTGGTTGTGTAAGCGCATGAGTGATATTTTCTAATTAAACAAATATTAAACAAATTGCGCGCGCGTAAACACACAAAATTCTGTTGCAAGTGAAACAAAAAAAAGCAAAAAGCAAAAAGCAAAAAGCTTCCCAAATAATCTCCACATTTTAACTAAAATGAACAGAGGGAGAAATCTTTATGAATTTATGTGAATAATAATAAACTAAGACGTCTGTGTGTTCGCTTGTGCACGAATAACGTGAAAGCATTATTATTGCTACATAAATATAAATATCATCAATTAACGGGAATGAATAGATCCGCTTAAATAAATAACCCGTTAAATGTAAATAAGTTATCACTACCTGCTTACGTATGCACTTGTCCGTGCGGTTGCAATTAAAAATTCGACAAAAATAAAAAACTATCATCCATAAGAACCAAATTTTTTTTTTTTTTTTTTTTTTTTTTTTTATCTCATTAAATATGTTTTTTTTTATCTCATTAAATATGTTTTTTTTTTCAAATATGCCTTTTTTTTTGTTGTCTGCCAACACATTACAATATCGCTTGATATCACTTTAAATGCTACAACTATTGCTACAATTAACATAACTAATAAAGACCGTTACCAGCGATGTGTTTTAACGGTTAAATTGATAGTCAATTTAGCATGCATATCTTCCTCCCTCTTTGCCTATTGCCTATCCGAGTAGCGAATTTATTCGCATCACTCTACCGTCTATTCTTAGAATATTCACCGTTACACTTCATAATAATTAACATAGGGCTGTCTGATGTCCTTCTACTCAATTTCGATGATAAGTTGGAAGAGTACACTAAAGCATAACCTGCAACCAATACGAATCAGTTCAGTGCATAAACTCACTTTACAGTTTTTCCATACTTGTTTGTGTTGTTAGATATGGAAAATTCGTTTTTATTTTTTTTCATTACAAACCGATCATAAAAATATATATTCCTTTATTTAGATAGAGCCTGACGAGTGGTAGTACTAAGGGCTTGACGAAATCGGTAGACAAGTTTCATTCTTTATATACATATGATTTATCACACGGATAATGACTCCTATAGGTGTGTATTATGGCGATGATCAGAAACAACGTAGAAAGTTCATCCAGATAGTTATGCGCTCAATTGTTCCGATCGCGAA
The DNA here is from genome assembly GCA_000688715.1 of Glossina pallidipes. Classification (NCBI taxonomy): domain Eukaryota; kingdom Metazoa; phylum Arthropoda; class Insecta; order Diptera; family Glossinidae; genus Glossina; species Glossina pallidipes. Next base: position 2,785,946 of record KK499766.1, read on the forward strand.
CACTCACACTATAACTACGAGGGCGATCTTACCTTTTTTGTTCAAAAAGCAACATTCATAGAATAGATGATAGAATCTATATATATGTATATAGTCAATCCAGAGATTGGGTAAATCCTAACTACAGCATAAAATTATCAATAAGTGAAAATACATTTATTTTTTTTAAGTTAAATTTCACATTTCTTCTTAACAACTTTCCAATTCGTTTATTATATTTATTTTATTTCTGAGAAGAGGTTTTTCTCAAGATATTTTCAAAATATTCGGTTATGGTTGCTACATGTCCTGCTTTGATGAAAAGCACTTTCAGATGTGAAATTTTCCCGGCTTTCGTAAATCGATGAGAACCAACTCAGGTCCATAGCCATTAAAGATGGCGGATGGTGGTTTATTTTCAATTAAAATAAGATTCCAAGTTTTTTCATCTAAACATTTCTTCTAAACATCTTTGCCAGTTGTTGGACCTCTACAAGCCGCAAAGATTAAGACAGAGAAACAGAAATTTGGTGTAACTTACGTTAATCTTTAAAAGTCTTGAAGTCAAAACGAACTGTGCGTGAGATCTGCCAACAACTGAAATTAAGTTTTAACATGAAATCTAAAGTCTTATGGCAGATGTTGAATCAATATTCAGTACCAAAGTTATATATCAAAGTTGACAAAATGTTCTTAAATGCCAATATGATGTCGAATTGTCCCGTTAACTGACTACGCGCCCGGAAAAGCGGACGCAACAATTTACGACTTTTTATCGAAGATCCAAGATAGGTATCTATTAACTGAAGTTTATAATAAAAAGGTTCATAGTTGAATAAATTCCAAACCTCCGACTGGTCAAAATCATCCACAAAAAAAAATGAGAGACCAAAACATTTCTTATCGATATATTTTCGACATTTGCGATTAGCTGAAGCTATTCCAGTGTACGCATGCTAGGCATTCAAATAAATTGATGCGTTTCTTAGAAGAGAGTTTTAAAAGGCATTTTATTGAAAACGTTATCCATCGCTATCTACGCACTTTCTCTATATATATCTGCTAAAAATGTGAATTTCCTGTCGAAACGACATATCGTCCTTTGAGATTAACCTACGGTTCTCCTGGACTAACTCATGCTTTTTTGCGCTGAGGAGGTAGTCGTTTTTCGACCTCTTGGATCTCTCCCATCGCATGTGAACGTCTGGGAATAGTTGATTCATCAACTGCTGAGCTGCTCGAAAGTTTTGTGAGAGTTTGTACTGAGTTTGCATCCAATAAGTCTTTCAAAACTTTTTTGGTCCTCGGGGCCGTTCTCTGTTATTGACATCAAAATCAAAACTTTTAAACCGTTGACTGGCATATGATGGAGCAGCATCGCCATAAGCTTCTGATCGTATTTGCTGGGCTTCGGCAACAAATTTCTTCAAATTAAACCACGAAAGTAATGAAGATCGAAAACGCAATTTCGAACTTTCCATGATTAGCATCCGCATACGCTGAATAAATCAAAAATACTAAATGGGGAAAAAATGTGGCTAATTATGTAGGGGAAGGTCAAAATCATCGAATTTAACCGTTATGTGCACTGATATTTCGCATTACTTTATCATTTTTACCTATTGAAGTCGCTGACCAAAATTAACGAAAATTTCTAATAAATACGAAGTGATATAGAGAGGTAGATAGATCTACATACACTAGCTATCCCATTGCCAGGCCATTTTGAATATATATGTTAGAACCTTTAGCAGCAGCAGTGTGCATAATATGCCTGGCCTGACATTAAAAAGCGTAGTTAACATTTACCAAAGCTTTATTTGCACTGAAACTAACACAAATGTCCAGTCGTTATTATGATTGCACTGCACGCATAGTTTGCTCGGGTAAATCTATGATGTGCTGAGATAACATTTTTGACATTAAAATCCCAAGAGCATCTCTTGATATGCACAAAACATATAATAGATAACCTATCGTTCAATAAATCCCGGGACAGAGACAAAGATATCGCCTCTATTTTGGGAAATGCCAATCATAAAACGGTAAAATTCAAATGATAAAATTTTACGGACATTTTGGTCATTTGCTTACGGGTTAGAAATGGTTTTCGGGCTATTCTCAAAACAATGGAAAAATCTGAATCTTTGCTCTTGATTAAAGATTGAAGTTTGATTTTTTGAGGGAAAAAATATTCAATTCAATCTCAGCATTGGCTTGAAAGGTGTTATCCCAACGTTTTTCCGTTCATGCAAAAAAATATGGTGCCGATGGTCTGCTGTATTTAAGCAATATCGTACGCACACACCGATGATGCCAAAGGAGGCGATTGCACTTGCAAAAAAAAACTCTTACAAACTACTCCCGGTATGCACTTACAAAAGAAACTGACATCGTACGGATATCGAAACGTGATATACTCAATATTTTATAGGAAAATTTGGCTATCGAAAAGCTGTTTGCCAAATGAGTACAGCACAGTGTACTTACAATGGAACCATTGCAAGCAAGATCGCATGATCTGAAATCGGAATTGGGGACTCACGCACCATATTCTCCAGATCGGTCAATTCAGATCAATTCAGTTCAATAATCTGCTTGTAAATGTTCATTCAAATGTTGTTCGAAGAAAAAAATTTGGATCAAATAATGAGATCGTTGCAGAATCCTCAGGCGTCTTGTGACCGTCTTGACAAACCGCTCTATAAAAAATTGTATCATCCTCTTGAGAAAATCATAATAATAACATTTGCCACTTAGTGTCGGAAACTTTTCGGAGAGCATACATACATAAATGCGTAAATACATCCACCTACGCATACACATGCAACAAATGCTCGCATATGCCCATATGTATATGCCTAATCGAGTGTTATGTACTCATAAAACTCAATTTGCATTTATTTAACAAATGTAAACATAATTATTTAATTGAAAGCATATGACGATGAGAAAAACTTACTGCAGTGTAAATGTTTTTCGTCATCACTGTGTTTTGCATTAGAATTCACTGGGTTGACATTTGAATTTGAAATTGGCATGGCATTCGTTTCGAAGGAAATATGCAATAGTTAGTTGAATATGTAATTACGAGACATGTTCACTTGTTTGTTGTCATCTCTGTTATTGACTGAAAACTTTCGCCCTCAATTTAATATAAAAACGAAAATCGAATAAAGAGCAGATCATCAAAAAAAAAAAAAAAAAAAAAATGAGAAAATATTTTTTTATTTCATTTTATTTGAAATCGCCATTAAATGCATGAGATAAGAAGACGCACAATACGATTATAAACAAATACAGATAAATGCTGATAAGTGGAGTAGAGAAATTAATCAGAAAATGCAGAAACTTTTCACTACAAATGTATTTCATTTTTATTGATGGACAGAAGGACCGACACTGTCATAATCTACAGCATTTCAAACTTTACATTGAATACCTTCTTCTTTTTCCTTCTTTTCTTTCCATCACCTTTTCCATTACATTGTAAATGAATCTCGCAAACAAACATCAAGTCTGCGCTTGAATGTTTGTCGGTGTGTCATCATAACGGCATTCATACAAAACATAAAAATGCTTATCAGCAAATTCATCACATATACCATATTTTGCCGCACTCAGCTTTAATTTAGTTTAAGTTTTATCATAACGTGTCATATTATCACCAAAGTCGTATTACAAACTAATATGACACCTCTCGCAAACAATGCATTTGCATTTATCTTATCATGTGCACCTATCAGTTCGGTTATTCTCATTAGCGTATTTTCTAAGGTTACCCTTAACGAAACGATTTAAGATAATAAGTTAGTTATCTTTGTCGTTTTATCATTTCTTCCAACGGAGAGTCGCGTACACCGAATGAAAAACGCATTTATTCTATGTTAGTGAATCTATCTTTACATAATGTAAATATATATATAAAAATTTAGTCACTAAAGTAACGCTTAAATGGTTTATTAAAAATAATAATAATAACAATAATAATGATGATAATGATCAGTAAAAGATTCCTGTGTACACACATATATATGCAGATGAAATTATATACAAATCAACTATAAATTATATACAAATGAAAGATGGTAAAAATGTTGGACTTGGATCGTCACGCAAATTGTCCACTGTGGGAAGCGTTGGCATCAAAAAACGTCCCATGGACTGGCATGCGATATGCTTGTCTAAATGTTTTGCAGGCGTATTGTAAGGTCTTTAATAAAAATGAAATCTATGATCTAATTGTCAGGTAAGAAATGAAATAATCTCCGCTGTAACCTCTGCGTGCGTGCATGTGTATGTGTGTGTGTTTGTGTGTGTGTGTGTGTGTGCCAACAGACAAAGCGTAAAAAGCTTCCTTTTCTTCTTTCTTGTATGTCATCGAATATTTTCGCACGAAAAACTTGACAAAAAGCTTTATTTTAAAAGTTTGCGAATTTTCTCCTAACATTTTCAAGCGAAACTGTTAATCTAACATATTTGCCTACGCTTTTGCTTTCGTTTTCAGTTTAGGGATATGCGTGCACACTAATGATGCCGTAAGGGCCTTCAGGCGAAATGTGCGAAACGCCGGAAAATTTGCGAGTTTTAAATAAAAGTTCTGATGATTATAATTTTGCAAACTCTATACACGAGAGCTATAGCAAATTTGTCAAATATTTTCTAAAATTGACAGATTCAATAAATTGTCCGTATTTTTTCAAAATTTTTTCCCTTCTTTTCATTTTTTTTTTTTTTCACACGTATTTGTAGAAGTCCTATGCAGGGGAACACATCGTTGTAGATAGTCGGCAAAGGAACTGTTTAGGGTGCGGAAATGACTATCACGATCCAGGAGAATAAGATGGGCCGCCAATATATTTTTGAGTTTAATAAGAACAAGCAAAAGTGATAAATGAAGATTTAGAAACAAACAACTAATTGCCTTAGATAGAGTTTTTAAATAACAACAATCGTATTTTCTTCAAACAGACCTACCGAGAGACTTTAGCAAATCGAAGCTGCTTGCTAATCATACTGATCAAGTGCATATATATTCATTTCATTTCATGATACCTCTGATTTGCATTATAATGCATTGCAAATATTTAGTAAATTTTATACATACTTGCAGTGATTATATAATCTATAGTTAAGTTTAAGTTAAGTATATGCAAACGTGTTTATGCAATCGTTCGTCTAGTGTTCGATTGGTTTTTTTGATTGGATAAAGTTGAACTCAATAGATTGAAATAACTTTAACGACCAGTTGTATAGTCGAAGGTAAAATCAGAGTCGATGGCTACACTCTAATTATTCGTTTTCACTGTATCGGAAATGAGCAAGAGGTTATAGTTAGTTTAACGACTCAATCATCCATGTCTAATGTGTCTCTCTATAACACGTAAAACAACTGCTATATAAAGACATGATATGAACAAGTCCGAAAACCGTGACACCTTATTAATAAATTCAACATATAATCTTATGGTGAATGTACATGCATTTCTCGAAAAAGGTTTCCCTTATCCAAGAATCCCTAAAAGACATATTAGTAAACCTTAATAGCCCTTACGTCACCAAAGATTGTGAAAGCGAACGAGAAACTAATCCAAGTTCAAAACATGATCGCTGCTAATAGTCGGTCCAAGTTCACCCTGTAATAGCTTTCTCTTCCGTGGTTATCGTTCCGTAAGCATCGCCCCACAAACAGCTATATGAACAAATTAAATCAGATGAGATATCAACAAGAATATTTTGTTTTTGAGTCAAAGTCACATATATATATATATATATATATATATATATATATATTATCTTCACGTAGCACTTTATCGAAATTACAAAAGATTTGGAGATAGTTAGCCTTTTCATTTCATTTCGTTTTATTTGCCCACAAGGCCTAAGCAGAGACAATGAGGAAACGTCCATTTCATTGCTTCTCATCTGATTCAGCTATATGGGATTCATACCATGTAATTTACTGCAGACTGTGATCAAGAATTGAAACCAATCCCACATAGATGCTATATGCTTAAGCCGAAATTTTTTCCAATTCTCGAAACCGCTGTTGTAGTCGAATTTCGGTATGACCGTCGAAGTTTTCTGCGATTCCGCTTCTATCTCGGTAATCGAGTCGAAACATTGCTCCCGACGTGACCTTTAAAATTCGAAAATAGCCAGATGTTGTGTGGAATCAAATCAGGTGAATGCGGTGCTTGGTGAAGGATATAGGTTGAGTTTTTAACGAAATTATCTTGAAAAACTAATGCAGAAACTGAGTGTTTTTGGTACCAATTGCGGTTTGACGCATTTCAAGCCAAAAATATCTTTTAAAATACTGTTGACTGAAATGCCAATACCGTCAGCAAGGCCCCTAATTATTAGCTGACAGTTTTTAAGCACCAAATCTTGAATTTCTTTGAGGGGACTTTCATCGATAGCGGTCGATGGTCGTCCCGGACGCCGTTCGTCTTCGATTCGTTCTCGATTCTTTTTGAACTATTTATACCACTTGCAAACGTGTCTTTGCGACAAAATCTGTTCGCCAAGGACCCTCTATCCTAAACATCCTAAACGTTTCTGCTTAAGAAATTTCATTGCACGAACAAAATTTAATGCGACTTTCTTGCTTGACAAATTCACGAATTTTAAAAGCCCGGATCAAAATACCTTTTGCGTCGTAAAACATTAAGCGCAAATTTGGGACAGACGTTTGTCACAGTGCTACCAGTTTAGAAAACTTGGTCTTAGCTTTTGAGCTCATAGCATTATATGAAATGTTATCAAATAAGTCAAGAAAGTATACGCATCGCGCTTACGTTTGTGTATCGACCGCAACAAAGGAACGCGCACGTATTGGGTTTGCCTTTGGCAAGAATGCATGGGAATTTTCGATAAACGTATCAACACTTTTTTAGGGAATTGTTAGTGACCAAAGACTTGATACGCTTGTATATCATGGGTGTCTCTCAACTATTCTATTGCAGATTATGCGAAGAGTAATGAAAAGAATTTCGTGCTTTCTTTTTAGAAAAACTTGCCAATCATGTAAATGCCCCCGCGAAGCTCATGCAATTTATCAGCAACAAACGACATCAGTACATGAACGCTTAGGTTTTAAAGTCGTTTCGCCAGCTGATTCTGGCGTAGAACCAAGAGATCTGGGCTACACGTGGGTGCCACCTGGTATACGTTCCTCTTCGCGTATTAATCGATACTTCGAGCAATTGCCAAACAATAAAGTGCCAAAAATCGGAACTGAAGGAGCGCGTTATCGCGAACAACAGATATCGTATCAGTTGCCCAAACAAGACCTATCGCTTCAACATTGCAAGCATCTGGAAGACCAGTATGAAGCATCCTATGAAGATTTCGTTACAGCACGTAACGAGATTTCCTTGGATATCGGTGAGTAGAACTCTCCCATCGCTCTTACAGTAAATAATGAATTCCTAAAAAAACTCCATTTATTTTAAAGGTTATGTTAAAGACGCTCCATATGATGAACACTGCGCTCATTGCGATAGCGAGATATCTTTGGGTGAGATGGTAGTGGCGGCGCCAAAATTCATCGAAAATATTATGTGGCATCCGCGCTGCTTCACCTGCAATATTTGCAATGAATTACTGGTCGATTTGACATATTGCGTACACGAAGATAAAATCTATTGTGAACGTCACTACGCAGAATTGTTGAAACCTCGTTGCGCCGGCTGTGATGAGGTAAGTGCACCTCTCTCTCTCTCTCTCTCTCTCTCTGATATTCTCATAATATTTTCTCCTATTGCTACGAATTAAATTAAGTTAACCGATAATGTGGAAAAATCACGCAATTCTCTAATCATCCTTAAGTATAAAATGGGCGAACATTAGCAATTATTTATAAGTTGAAAAAAATAAACAAAAGAAACTGTTGTCTTAAGGTTACTTTCAAAAAAATTGCTTTGCAATTTTCACAAACACAGTCACGCGATAGCTAAGGCGTAAGTAAATATTACATAACTGAAATAACACGTTCCTTAAATGCTACAAATACGCAAAATGCAATCATTGTTAAAATTTTAATTTAATTGTTAGAGTCCTCTGACACGAAGGTTATCTCCATTCTGGCTCTCGTCTTGTTGCAATTTTCGCATTACAGGTGCGCCAGCAACAAACTTTTTCACCTGATCACACATATCAGACATAGTATCCTTTTTGCCAACCATGATTACTTATTCTTTCGCATTGAACGTTGATTACTTGGAAGCGAACGCATTGCAAAACAATACTTTGTGTGCTGAAGAACGAATTCAAAGTTTCTTTTCCCTTTTTTTTTTTTTTTTATAAAATATTATTATAAATATTAGCTGTTCCGCAACCGCATTCCTATTCTATTATATCAAAATTATCAAAGAGACAAAAGCGAAAAAAAATTAAGTAAGGGAAAAGTAAGTGTAACGTAAGTGCATTAAAATTATTAATAAATTTCTTATTTATAAGAATTGAAATGCAGTAGAGTTTGAAATTGATGTTAAAATGATTTAAAAAAAACAAAGTCAAAGTGAAACGTGGAATTTCATAACAAATAATTAAATCTTTCACCTTGCGATAATAATATGGCAGCACCCATTGAGCAAAGTAAATCAACACAAATCGCCCCTTGAGTGTCTTGAAAAAACGCGAAGGTGTCGCAGGAATCGAACGCGTCATTGGACTCGTTTATGGATTCGTTAAGCAAACATATTACTACACTTTATAAATAATAGAGATAACATTTTAAAAATTCAATCAATCTTTTCATAGTTGAACTTATCAAGTTTTGGTTATGATGGATAAATTCAGTTCATTTTACTGTGCCTTCTCTCTCCCTGAAGCTTGCTTATTTTGAGAATAGAAACGATGATTAGATGAACGAAAGAATCAATGATTAGCCGTTGGAAATAAAACCACTCTTCCTACTTACATCATCTTTCGAAAGCTATGCGCAGATTCGGATGGTTTGAATGTTCGCCCTTAAGCAGTCAAACTCAGGTTCGATCTCTCTCTGGTGCTCCGTGAAATGATAGTAGAACAAAGTAAAAACATTACAATCGGCCATGGCCCACAATTAAATACCCTACACAACTTCGCTTAACACAATTGGTTATGTAACACATGTAACTTTTCAAAATAAGGCTCTATATGGCACTTGAGGCAGAGGGTACACATTGATGTACCAAATTTCATCAATTTTTTTTTTAAATTCCAACCTACAGGTTGCATACAAAAATACGTGAACAGACATTAGACAGACAGGGGAGAGACAAGCTTAGACGGATTCAGAAAGCGATAGTGAATCGATCGGCTTACCCCAAGTGCTTCCGGATGTTGTATGCATCCGCAAAGTAAAGTATAGAAATCTGACCTGTCATCAATTCCTGATGCATTGTAATTTGATTATATGCGTTTATGTTGTTCGGTCATGTTTAACTGAAAGTTACTTGTTTTTTTTTTTCTCTCTCTCTCTCTCTCTCTCTCAAGTAAAAACTAATAAAAATGAAAACATATTCAGATACATGAACATTCGAATTGGTTCGACGTAAATGATCTTTCAAAATATGTGTATATTATACTCAGTTTTGCTCGGGACAACTTTTTTTTGGACTTTGAAAATTTGCTCATCGTTCCGATAGTGATTGGTCCATGTAGAAAAAACACTCAAAGTCCCCTAAAATATTTTTCCGAGGAAAACCGTATGTATGTTGCACACCATTGGAAATTGTTTGTTCATCAACGGTCGATGTAAAGTTAGTTTCATTTCTTCACAGGACTTGGTTTGGCCACACTAACGAAGTAAACTTTTGCCTTTTCAATCTAATATTTAACTTAGTAGAAAAACTTTTTCATATCAAATTTTACACACACAAAAGGCAATCGAATATGTTAAGTATAATAAAATTATCTTCTATTAAAGTTCGTCCAAGGAAATGAACAACGAAAAAGAAATCAAACTAAAACTAAACCAAACTTAATTGGAAAACTGTTTTCCAACCAAACTAAGAAAATTTACGTGAAATTCCATGTGTGTTGAACGCCTTTAATACCCATCCTCGCTTTCAAATGTGATTGGCCTAACACTTCGTTCTTCAACGGACCAAATGTCCTCCTCACTTGACAAATCCTCATCTTGATTTTGAATCGTAGCTTCTAAGCAGTTTTTTAACTTCCTTTCAAACTTTGGGCTGCACGCCATTGGACGATCAGTTTGAGCGATAAGAAGTTCTAATTCTGACCACCAATATAACTTGAGATTTGGCACCCACTCGCTTTCCATATTTTCATCTACCAATGCATTGAAGGTGAAGATGCATCAACTAATTCCATCAGTGCTTCCTTAACTAAGCTTCGTTCCAGAAGTCTTCTGCATCCTGATGGTTTATTCAAATTCTTGCGCGGCTTAACCAAGATTTCTGCAATTGTGGCAATGAAATATCATCTCTTGCGCGCAACAACCTTTCCAACATATATTAAATGTTGATCGTTTCATTTCCGCGCAACCTGATGGCACTTTTATTTTTATCACTTTCTTATTTGCCGAAAATGGCTCGGAATAACCAGCGTGTGTATTACATTTTGAAAGTTGAGTGTGAATCACTCATCGGTCGAAAGGTTGTATTAACGACGTCTAGTTAGTTAGGAGGAAGGAAAACAATTTTTACATTTGGATGATCCAGTTTCGTGTTGTGGCACTCAGCGTTTTCAAGAACAACAAAACTTTAAAATACAGATTGTCTTCGACCGCCGGGATAAGACAATTATAAGAGGAGTTCTTAAATAAATTTTAAGTCATCCAATGTGTTTTATTTAATCGGCCGTATATAGGCAATTGGATTTTATTATTGTTTTTGGTTTCATCAGCCTTCTTATCCCAAATAAGTTGATGAAATGTTGTTGAACGGAAACCGCGTTATAAGAGTAGCACGTTGTAGTAGCGCTGTCGCAATTTTTTCGCCTGCGTTGACCGTAAATATAACTTCACACCCTTCATTTCTCATTCATCGTTACAAATTGTCGAGAACAATATGTGTGGAACGAAAATGTATGTCTCCTAATAATGCTAATTAGTTGAATTATCGTAACTACTGAGTATACGTGAATGCGTATCACACATTCATGATAGATGTAGCGTATGAAAGCAAGTAGCAAATTTTTTTAGAATTTCAAATCCAAATCGCCACAACAGCAACGCAAAATGTTTGTCGTCAAAAATTTTGCTTGTTTAAGGTCACCAAACACAAAATAAAACGAAATAAGTCGTTTTTTTTTTTTTCCGTTTGTTTTTAAATACTAACGCATTAAATAGAATGCAAGCTAGAGAGAAATCAAATGAAAATCTTAGACATGTCCATATATAAAATACAAGTGTAAACAGAAATAATTAAACATTAATGACGTACGTCGGTCAGTTTGGTTAATTTTGTGCAGAGGATTTTTTGCGCGTATGTGTATTGTGTGTGCGTATGTGTATATGCGCGTATTTTCTTAAAGCATTTGAAGGTGCAACTGAAATATTTTATTTTCATTGGCATTTGTTAGCCAGAAAACGCAACGTTTATATCTCGGGATCGTTGCTTATTTTAGTTTTCTTTTCATTTTTTTTTTGTACACAACGAAAACGAAATTCATTTCAATTTACTCGAGTGTGTTGATATTTAAGTTTTCGTCAGCTTTTTTTACACGTTCCAAGTGAAAATTACCCACACATACACTCTTTAGTGATTCATTGTCGTCTCTTTTTTTTCGTCTTTTTAATGGTTGTTTTTTTTTTTTTTTTTTCTACGTGAACTTTCTTTGATTGCGCTTTAAGTTTCTAATTGACCGCGCGGAAACGATTGCTCCTTCAATCAATTGCCAAAATTACTTTGGATTGATTAGTTGCAAAACGATCGATTAACACGAAACATCTTCGATATCAATAGAACCGCTCGCTTGTTACTAATTACCGAATACTGGTGGTGGTTGATTGCTCGACGTCCGGCTAGCTAACAATTTCTAGACTCACTATAGTGCTCAATCTGTTGAAATCAACACCATATCAATCAACATTACGCTAATCGTCGCCGTCATCTTTATTATTATTATTATTATTTTTAGTTAAAAGTTAGTCTTAATTCAATTCTTGAAAGTGCTCGAAGTACGTAAGGAATTCAATTTGCCTATTACTATAAAAATATTATATATATATATATATGTATATATACATATAGAAAAAACGTGAAAGCACATTTTTGCTGCACCAGAAAACTCAAGTGGCCATCATAATTAATTTTGTGAGTTTGTTTTCTTCGTAAGTTTTGCATGTTTCGCGACAAAATTACACAATCGACATTATAGTGAAATTATTTTATATAATCCAAATGTGCATACATAAAAATTCAATAGAACTCAGTTTAAAATAGTGTTCAGAGTTTATGTGCGATTCGAACTATTGCCGCCACAATTGGAGCCTCAGTTCTATTTAAAGTTTTATAACTAATTTCATTGAAAATCGTCAATTATTTATTGGTTATGCAATTGTTGTGAATCTTTGCATCTACGCATCGCATTCGATAATTTCTTTGCAACCAATATAACAATGGGCGATTTATTTGCGGGCATTGGTGATTTAGTGTTTACACTAGTCATTGGCTATATAGGTGCCATTGAATTTCTTTATGTGGTACGTCATCTTTATCACTGGTCGTGCAATCATGACGATGACTTAGGCATAAATGACGCCGAACAGTTGGGTCGTTTGCAAGAAAACATGCGGAATCAGCTGATTGATGCAAAAAATAGAGAGGCCAATGCCGGAACTAATGCGATGAAAGACGGAGTCCTCTATAAGGATGGTTTTCGAATAGATCCAGGGCAAGAGGATATAGACCGGTTAAGCGACCAGTATCGCAAGAAAGGAGAAAAAGATGAACGTCGTAGAAAACTTGAAGAAGAGTTAGCGCAACAACAGAAAATAAAAGAGCAAACACAGAAAGAACTTGAAAAGGCCGAAGCTTCATTGGCACAACAGCAACGTGAAGATGCAGAAAACGCTCGAAAACTTATCGAAGCGGAAAAGCTTAAGGAAGAAAAACAAGCAGAGCAAGAAGCCATAGAAAATGATCGTAAACGTAAGGAATTAGAAAAACAACGACAAGCAGAGCAGCAAAAGAAAGCCGAGGAAGAAGCACGCAGAAAAGAAGAGCTGGAACGAGAAAAAGCGATAGAAGTGGAACAACAGCGCCTACGAGATAAACTCGAGGCAGAAGAGAATTTCAAAAGACTCTTGGAAGCTGAAAAACAATATGAAAAAGATCAGGAACTGGCTGAAAAACAATTGACTCATATTGGTAGTGATGAGCCTAAAGAGGACGAACGTCATCTGAGCGGTGCATTAGCGAGAGAACGAGGGGATGAAAAAAAAGAAGACCTGCTCTTAAAACAAATTCTAGAAGCTAAAGCCCTATTATCGGAAGAGTCCGATGATAATGAAGAAGCTCAACGTCTTTTTCAAATCGAAAAAGATCGAGAATCGAGGCAAAAGCTTATCGATCAAAACGCCCTCCTTTTTTTGGAAGCTGAAAAGGAAATGGCTGAGTTGCAAAAACAAATGTTGGAGGCAGTAGAAAAACGTGAATTAACACAAAATCTTGAAAGTGCCCCACAAACGCCAGTAATCGAGGAACCATGCGTTAAGAAGATTATAAAGCCTCTTAATACAGATGATCCTTTTAAACCGTTAACTCAAACTGTAAAAACTCAGCTGTCACAAACACAAGATACGCCATATTCCGCAACTCCAAAAGCGCTACATTTTCCAGAAATAGCTGATAATGTTTCGTCTGCAGAAGATAACATAACCCAACAATTACCACTAAGCGCTCAACCATCGAAAGAAATAACCGCCGCTAGCATTGCCGAACAATTGCAATATTCTGATAGTGAACGTGAAAGGCCTGAAGGCGAAGACAATACTTCTCAACAAGAATATAGTGAAGAGTATTTACGTTCTCTTGACGGTATAAAACATAGACCCCTTGTGCGTGAGGACGGTTCAGGACGTCGAAGAGCATTTAAAAAACGTCGGTCTAGTGGCAGCTCGAACTCTTCTCGTGACTCTCGCGCTTCACGTGAAGAAGAGTTGAAAATGTTTACTTCTTTAGAAGAAGAAGAAATGAAAAACAAGGATGATAGCGATTTCACACCTATAAGGTACACAAGTGAACCTACTTTAAAAGTGAAAGGCCACCACAGGCGGCATAAACGCAGTCCAGTTAAAGATTCGAAAGCAAGTGAAGAGAGCTCAACTGGTTCCCTAGAGCGACTAGGCGAAGAGGCAGTTGATCCGTGGGGTGAAGTAATGCAAGCGCCCTACAAAGAAACGGAATTTTGGAGAAGAGAGAAAGCATTTTCCATAGACGAAGAAGAAATTGATTTGGAACGACTCACTTCCAGCGGTGAACAAACCTTTGAGACTGCCACAAATGTACCAAGTGCATCTTCGTTTGAGGATGCCACTCAAACACAGAATATGGAAGCTATAACCAATTTGCAAAAGCAAACCGGCAAATCAACAACGGTAAGTATTGAGTGATTTCAAGTCTTGGCAGAGCATTTTAAAATCACGTATCAATTTGCAGGATGACCGGCATATAGAAGAATCTACTCAAGAAGATGCTACAGGAAAAGGCAAAAAAGCAAACGTAAGTTTTTTATTTCTAAAGTGTTCAATGAGTTCTTATAATTTTACAAATATTATTAAATGCTATGCTTTTACGTTGCTATGAACGCTTGACTTTCAATCTCCCAGGTAGCGGAGGAAAGTTCATCTTCTCCTCTAACTTCTGCTTCCCCTGGCTTAAACCTAATTCCTCATGGAGGTGAAATGGAGCCCTCAGCCACAACCGTAAGTCCCCCAACTATTAAAGTACAACCAACTTTTGATTTCGGCCCCTGGAGAGATGAACATGATTTGATTATGGAGGGCTTAAGCGATTTTTATGATTTTTCCGCTTCAGTTAATCCATCACGTTCAAGATCAACTTCCAGAAATCCATCGAACGCAAACTCTCCCTGCCCTACACCAAAAACTAATTCTCCAAGACCTAAAAATGTGTCATTCGACTTCAATGCTGAAGGCGCTGGCAATTCCTCTATAGAAATCTACGATGATACAGATGCCAACACCGAAATAACGCCAGAAAATATTTCAAATTTTCTTGAATCTCTTGACAAGATTCAAAAGGAATATGAAATAAAAACGCAGAGTGCAGAGTTCAGCAACATTCCCAATGATAATGTAGAACTAAAGATTGTACCTATCGTGAATAACATGGACGACAGTAATGAGAAGGAAATCGGTTCCGACGATGTCAATTCTTTAGTTGAAAGTCTAAGAGCCCAACGTTGCAGATCACGGTCAAGATCTCGTTCACCTCTGCCTACAGCCGATAATATTCAACGAGGCCTAGAAGCACGACGAAATAAATTAGTTAAACATAATGAAGAAATTAAAGAGAAACTTCTAGAATTTCAAATGTTACCTGAGTCACAAACTAGTCTTACAGAGGACGAGAGCTTTTCAAAGGAAAGCATTAATCTTTTAGTACAATCGCAGCGCTCAGATAAAAGCAGATCAAGATCTCATTCCCCATTACCAACCGCTGACAATATACAACGTAGTTTGGAACATCGTCGCAGTAAGCTTATCCAAAAAAATGACGAGTTTTATGAAGCGCTTACCGCAACAGAATCCAAAATATCGCAAATTATCAACATGCCGTGTATTTTAATTGAATCGGCCGAATCAGCAGATCGCGGAAACGAAAATTGTTCGTCGCCTCTTTCTGATACGAAGCCCACGATATCAATAGAAATTACAGAAACGGCAACAGCAAGCAATCAGGAAGATGAAGATTGTTCCCGCGAACAAATGGAGAACCTTATACAATCGTTACGCATCGGCAGGAGTCGATCACGATCTAGGAGCCCTGTTCCTCCCACAACAGCAGCTGTTGATATAATTACTGAAAGGGAAGAACAATACATTGCCGACAATATTAGTGATCGTTACAATTCCCGGTCACGTACTCCATCACGATCATTATCTCCGGAGTTAGATATTAATAACAGTTTAGATGAAGAGCAACAACGCCTTTTAGATCAAGAGGCTCTCGAGAAACTTAAAAATGCTTCTGAAGAAACGGAACTTAAAATCTTGCCTTCTTTGAACTATAGCAATAAAACAGAAGAGGGCTCAAGAAATGAAAATTTAGAACATACGCCTACTAATGAAGAGAAAGTCCTTTATCACCCCTCAACAACTCCAGATTATGATCGCACCTTGTCAGAAGAAGTAAGAGACGTAGAACGCATCAAGGCTGAAATGTTGGCTAAAGGTTTTCGACGTTCTACGTATGCAGGAGAATCAATGGACTTGGGTAGTGAATTTGAATCATTACGACGGGAAACAGCGCAATTTCGACGTTCTTTAAGTCCAACACCTGAAGATCCTTTGGCATATTCCAATGCGGCTGAAAAACGTAAAATTCAGGATATAATTTTAAATGAATTAATTACGTCAGGCGACAGTGACGAATCGTCTGCGTTAAAACTTGAATCAAATAAAACGGGAGCTATACCGAAAGTTTATGACGCAGATGTAACAACAACAACAAGGTCTTTAGATCAATATGAAAAGTTGCGCCGTAGAAATGCCGAATTTCGACGTTCTGGAAGCAAAAGTCGTTCTCCTTTAGCCGAGGAGCAATTGCAAGGATTGGCTGCTATTGAAGCGGAAGCAGCAATTAGAGAATTAAAAGATAAATTACTTGATGAAATTGGTGGCGCATCTGAAAATTTTAAAGATTTTTCCCGTCATTTAAACGTTGATTTTTTTGATCACGATCGGAGAGCATCCGATTCAGCTATTATACAGAAGCCTGATCTAATGATTCAACTGCAAGATCATGATCCAGATCTTTTTATGGATCCCGAGGAATACCACCATTTTCGAAGGTTTTCACTGTACCAGGATGAACAACCAACTGAGGATTATCCTAGTGATGAATACGTATACATTCAACAAGTGGAGATTCGAACACAGAGTGGTTCTAGAACGTGGATTAGCGAGGACTATTATGGCGAAGAGATAGGTACGTTTGATGTTAAGAATATTGAATCACCAAGCGATTACGGCGGAGAAAGCAAAGTCTTGAAGTTGCAAGTAGACAAAGACGTTAAGGTTTCTGAACTTGATTCTGATGATAATATAAATGCAGTTGAATTGGAGCGTGACATCCGATCTGAAAATGTTGTTCACGACGATTATGAAGAAGATGACACAAATGGCAGCGAAGACGAAAGGCAAACTGTTGTCGAAGTTGAAGATGAAATTGACGAAGACATTTCAGATTTCAACGAACGTGGACCAGCTGAGGAGTCCCATCATGAACAATCTGAATGCGAAGAGGCCGAAAGAGAGATGGATCGCTACGCAAACAGGGAAGCTCGCGATTGGGAGGCGGTGGTGAATGTGGATGATATTCTGTTAAATGCCAGAGAAGAACAAAGTGGAGCGGTTGGCGATGATAGTAGCGCCCAATCGTATGACTCAGACTCTGTTACTATAGATCAAATTTATGACGAAGCTGTGAAAAATCGAAAACAGTCGGGCATATTGCGTGACTACGACACAATCTTGCAAGAAATGTCCAATAATTTTATGAAAAACACTGACGATAACGACGATGAGCACGTCTTACCAGCTAATATGCGTGGAATGGAAAAACCAAAGGATATTGAATACAAATTCAACTCAAAGGACAAAGATTGGAGACAATTAGACGTACGTTGCTTAGATAACGCTTTACGCTCTGCGCCTTCGCGCCGTGGTTATAACCCATTACTCGGTACTATCAAATCTCTCAGCAATGAAATGGATAACGGTACAAATTATAAACCAAAAAAAGAATACAACTGGCGTAAAAATTTCAAATTGGACGATGACATCGCTTCGAAAGAATGCGACGACATTATAGGAGACGCATCGCAGGAAAATGAAAACCAGATTGTAGAAAAAAATCAACGAAATGAAACTGAAGAGAAGCAATCCGACATAAAGCCATTAGATGACGAGGAACAAAATGTGTGCGATTTTAATCAAAGTTCAGAAAAAGAATTACATTGTGAAAATGGTGCAGCACAAGAGGAAAAATATAAAGATTCGGAGGCGAAAGCGATTAGGCCCTACGTTGACCAGGAACCAGAGAAACCAAAACAAAAAAAGAAAACAAAAAAAAAATCATGTAAGGACTCGAAAACTATCACTGAAATTCTAAATATGGAAGAAGATGATTCGGAATATCACGCCACCTACAGTAGACGCAGCAGTAGTATTCAATTGGAAACTGACTCACCGAAGCGAAAATCTCGTTCGCGTCGTAGTTCAAAGAGTAGTCTGTCGAACGATACTCCTGTCAGCCCATTCTCTCCCCGAGGTAGCATTGGCTATGAGTTTGATGATGCAACGAACGAGACTATAGAAAACAAAGAAACCACTAAGAGCAAAAAGACCAAAAAGCGTAAGAAAGTAAAGGACATCTTTAGCGAAACAATGGAAAGTCATGCGGAACACAATGATGAATTGCCAAAAGAGGAAATTCCAATTACAAATGAAACGGAACAATCGCGCACGAATGAAAACCCTGCAATTGATTGCCTGATAAATAAAACAACGAATGACGAGAATGAAGAAAATGCAATTGAAACTACTGTGGCTAGTGTTACTGCGTCCGAAAATCTATCCAACACGAATGCACCTCGTAATGCACTTGATACACTGGATATACTGAAGGATGCAAATTTCTATCCACTCTTCTAATTCGACCGCACAAGTAACTTTGATTGTCTCATAGAGTGTCGTGTTCACGTTTTTCGTGAAGTTGTTATAACAGTTCCTAGTCAGTTTCGTTAAAATTTCTCTTCACCAGATGAATAACATAATTTTTATCCTCATAACGTTCTTTGTTTAGAATATTCTTTGTATATTTATACGTATGTCACTTTGTTTATAAGCTTCTTTTAATTATTTTTTTAAATTTTTTTTATTTATTTATTTATTTATTGTTTTTTTTTTTACTTTTTTTTTATAGACATGATCATGAAACTCACTGTAGCAAATGCACAAATATTCCTGTCCCATCCCGTCCGCAAAACGCGTCGCATTCGCAGCAAACAGCAAACAATATATTGTGATGATATGCAAATGGCTCTCTTGCTCTCTCTCTCTCTGTATACATATATATATATATATATATATATATCTGCCCACATAATTACACATACATGCACACGTGCATCTAGATCAAGGTATTTTACTTTTGTATGAGTAGATGCATAAAACGTCAAATAAAGTAAAAATTCACAGCAGCCAACAGAGAGTGATGTGGTCACTATTGTATGAATCCTTCTCACACGCATACATACCCATACGAAATGTAACAGACAACAGCAACAAGTTGATTATCTTAGTTTTATTAATTAGAGATAAATACATTAAATGAAACGAAAGCAAATATTGTGTTTAATATTGATTCCTAACTAAGGCGAAGAGGTTATATTAAATATATATGTGAAAAAACGAACTTTGGATATTTAACACCCGAATCTAATTGAGTCCTTTCGTTAGATCAATATTTGTATATTGCTTTGGTAAATACTTGAACATTGTATTAAGCAAAACCCAATGGAGTTTTTTTTAATCCCTTCTTCAGTTTTTCATTTATTGTAAGAATCAGGATACGATTAAAAATGGCATTAGCAACTTCGTATCGATTCGTGTATGAAAAAGCTCAGAAATCATCCATATGTTAATATACATGAGAAGTCACAAGCGAAACGAGAAAATTATTACATACGCATTCAATTAATTCTGAATCATTTTACCGAAATACATGCAGACTAATTTTTTTTTTTTGCCTCATAATTCAAATATTGATATAGGTGACTTCATATTTATGACGTGTACTTTTTTATTTTACAATGAAATTTAAATTTTTTCTATTTATTTTTCTATTCTTATACGAGAAGAATTGCAAATAGAAAAAGTTATTAGGCTGCATAGTGAAAATACTTTAATATTGTTGGTGCCCTAATGTATGCTATATTTTATAATAATTTTGAAAACTTTGCACACACCACACAACATCGAATATATATGTGAGTTACGTAACCGTGCT
This sequence comes from Glossina pallidipes, assembly GCA_000688715.1. NCBI lineage: Eukaryota > Metazoa > Arthropoda > Insecta > Diptera > Glossinidae > Glossina > Glossina pallidipes. Next base: position 2,806,141 of record KK499766.1, read on the forward strand.
ATGCAAAGTGCTATTCACTTGAGTCGGTCGGTACAACAGAAATTCTTCATTCATTTAAACTACGTAATGGAGGAAAAAAACGTTCAGTCATTTAAAGTAATTAAGTACATTTTAAAATCGCCGAAATCATTTATGAGGAAAATCTTTTTATATGCATATCGCATTTGAACATTTCAGAATCCATATTATTCGACATGCCTTAAATACGTAGTAAAATAAATAAATACACAAAAAATTTTCATGCGATTCTATATAGAATTCTTTGCGATGCGTCAAAACGCATACCTAAGGTTTTCGACTTGATTGTGTGTCAAATTCAAACCTTATCATCACCTTCATCACCTTTGCTTCTTGCAAGCGTTGACAACTCTCACAAGGAAGCTTCAGAGAGCCTCTAGAGTAAATATATCCTTAGGTCGATTTAAGGATGTTTCTCTATTATCTCTGTTGGACACACTCTTGTGATTGCAAAAATGAAGACATCGACTTTAAACTTCGCGAAAACATTCACAGTTCTTGTAGGAATTGGAAATGGACGAAATTTGTCAAAACTGAGGGCCACTGTACAACATAAAGACAAACAAAAAAGAAAATTTAAATGATCCAGAAAATCAGCAGCCCGAACATTGCCCTATTACAGGTTGTATGAGAAGCACCGCATAGCTTGCATACCAAGCCAGTTTGTTTAAAGAAAAAAAGTTAAACGCAAACTTGCCACGCCCGTAGAAATACACAAAATGCTTAAAGAAACTATAAGGTGCAGGTACCGTCAACCGTAGCGATTAGAAGTAAAACACAAATTTCCTCAAAATTGAAACTAGAAATTCGAAACTTGAAACTTTAAACCCGCTTTTCCGAAACCAAGTTTTTCGAGTTCACTATACAGCTAGCTGGACCATTCAATTTTCCTCGGGTTTAAAGTTTAACTGCAGCCGAAAAATAAGGGTCAATAAGGAGCAGCACTCGATTTCTTTGCCAACCTTGTAGCTAATAGCGGGGTTTTTCAAAAAAAAAAATTTAAATCAATTTTTGAAATCAAGCGAAAAACGAATAGATCGACGATCACTAGATTTGTAATATATCTTCTTGCTATTGTAGATGCACAAAATGTGACGTATAGTAGCGACACTCTAAAAGAAGCCAAACAAAGGCAGACAAAGGAAATATGACCATTAACTGTCCTTCATTTCGATGAATACAGTTAATCATATATATATACATATATATACAACGATTTCTCAAAATAAGGCGTTATGTGGAAAGTAGTCAAAAAAGTGGTCCGATCCAAAACATTTTGAATACTGTTCGTCCTTGAGTCAAAATACGTCGGTGCAATAAATTTCATCAAATTATCTAAAAAATTGCTGCCTGTAGTTTGAGCTAAGTAGTACAAGACGGACATACGGATAGACAAGGATTGGCCATTCGAGGAGGTCACTTTGTATCGATCAGTACAACAAAAGGTACACATACGCCCTCATGTAGCATATAAACGGCATTCAAGAGATGCAATTCTGTCTCTATTTTGTTTTTTGAAAAAAACCTTAAGAAATTGTTTGTGTACTTTAACACCTGTACTCGTATATGTAAAAAGTCGCATATTAATCAAACTTTTTATTTCACTGTTTTCGTGCAAACTTAGAAAAATATCCTAGTTTTTATGGGGCACAACGAAGACTATTATTTCTTAAGAAGTCAGTCCAGTTCGTTCAGATGTTTTTATGATTATTTTTTGTTGAAAGTTTTAAAAAACCGATCTTTTCATTTCTCGCAATACATTTATGTGTTTTACTTTTTCTTGCATATATATTATATATAATCTATATAGAATAGGAAGTGAATTGCTATGGAGGCACTCGTACCGAAAACAAGTTACGTATATATTTTAACCATATATAATACGTTTGTATATAGGATTTTCTGTGTTTTATTTTCAACTTGAAATGAATCAATAATGACTGTCACTTTTTTTCATGTTTTTCTGTCAATTTGCCAAAAAAAAAAAAAAAAACCAAAAAAAAATGCTATAGAAAATGTGCTGTCACTGCACTGCTTTCAACTGTGATGGTATGGAGTGAGGGTAACGCAACCATCATCTTTTTACAGTTCTGACAACAACAGACATTGAAAACACAAAAGTGTGTCAAAGTGTATAAATAAATATATTGTAGATTCGTATATAACATTCATAAATATATCCACATATTATTAATTTTAAATCTCAGGTTCGCACACACAAGCACCTACGAAAGTACATAGATAATTTCGTATATCTTCTTTTTCCCAAGCATTTTGCAACCTTTCACACAACTTTCCCTAAATACTTTGCTGATCGCTCCTGGTCTCGGAGTACATTTATTTTTCTTAACTCATGGCGTAGAGCAAGTTGCTTCCATGCAATAAGAATAATAGCAAAACTTTTGGGTTAACTGAACATATTCAAGGACCGATGCGCGCCACGTGCTTTTAGCAAACACTGTTAGATTCTTGTGTAAAATCTTAGGACCAATGCCTGCCAAGATATTAAGATTGCAAGCATTTAAAAAAAATTAAAATTTTGTATTTTTTTAGATAGTGGGGACTGGTCTTATTTGGATAGAGATGGATTTCTTTGCCAATTTCTTATATTTTAAGATTTCCATAAACAGTTTTGAGACGTGTGAAAAGAAAAACGAACGAGTGCAAATAAATTCGCCAAAAATATTATGCAAAAGTTAAGGTCTCCGTTATATTTTATATAGTAGCCGAGCGCTCTATTGTGCATATCTATCATTAACATTAGAAATATTTCAGAAGCAGTAAGAAAGGCACATATAAGAAGTGAACGATTTAAGCCTTAAAATTAAGGACATAATCTACGTCTGAGTTCATTTCCGTAAAAAAATCACCGTCCTATCCTCTCTGTTGAAATGTTTAAGAATATAGGAATAGAAAGGTAAGAATGGATTTACATCGTTACTCATTTGAATTCCACTGACAAGATATGAAAAAGGACGAGATCTGCAGGCAAATCGGTTCACAATTGTTAAACATTACAGAGAACAAATAAAAACAGTGCAGGAGGCTATGATTGATCATTAAATACCCTACACCGTCCTACAATTATTCGTGTAAAGACTTTTCAATGATTTGGCGGTTTGCAGGCTAAACACAAGAAAACCAGATGGACAGACAAGCTTAAATCAATTCAAAAATGATTCTGAATCGATCGGTATACTAAAAGATGGATCTATCTCAAGTCCTTCTGAACGTTGCATACATCCGTAGGATGATTCATGATAAAATAAAAAATAAAATTTCAAAACATCATCTTTACAAACTTGTACTATAATAGAAATAAAATTTGTTAGAAATGCTTCGCAAGGTCATTTTCAATACAAATTCAATGCAAAACTGATTTCAATCGTATAATTGGCGTAACAACGACTCGCTATTCGACAACAAGTGATTTTTCTTTTTTCTTTTATTTCTGTTAGAGTTACTGATGGGTATCCAAAATTCTTATCAAGAGAATTGTAGCTTACTTAATTTTTGTTATTGTGTATGTTATTTCTTTTTTATGATCTGGTCTGCTTACGTGCGTGTACATAGATATATATATATATATATATATATATATATATACATATGCGTCTATGATTATATTTAATTACTTTTGGTCGTGTGCAAACGATTTATGATTGAATGTGAATGAGTTGAGCGATTTTTTCTTTTAGTTTCTTTTTTTTAGTATTTCTATAAATAACAGAGTTTTTTAATTAAATCGAATCGTAAATAATACCCATTGAAATTAATTTAGAATAATTTTATGAAAACTATTATTGATTATATTATCGCTTGTTATTATTATTGTTCTCTGCCTTTTTTTTTCGCTTTGTTTTCGACACACCTCGATGCTTCCGCAGGATATTTTAAGTAAATTCTGTCAAAATGCCTTTTGAAGCGAAATTAGAAAAGATACGATACCCGAAAACGAACTGACTTTAAGAGAAATTCCAATTGCTAAAGCGTATGGCATTCATGTAGCAAAACCAATAAGCAGAGGACATTGACGTCGAAATTTCATCTAAGTCAGCATAAGCAAAACGAGAAAATCATACTAAACAATATTAAGAAGTACCGAATCAAAATATTTTCATAAAGTTTATCTTCAATTTCAATTTAGATAAATTATTTATTATTATTTAGAAAATCTCTATAAGAAACTTGGTATACGTCTACCTTTAACAGCGAAGAGAAGGTTTGAAGTAATTTAGCAGAGTTTATAACGTTATATGGAAAATGGTCGAAAAAGTGAAAAAAGACAGACAGACAGACGGACAGACCGTTAGACTGAAGAATTATTTTCCGAATCAATCGGTATAATAAAAGGCGAGTCTACTTTAAGCCCTTCTGGGTGTTATGTATGTCCTTATAAATTTAATATAACCTATAGCACGGTGTATATATAGTATAATAAGATATTCTGATCAGAACATTTTTATGATATATTTATGATATATTTTTTTCTTTGAAAAGACAAGAGAAAAAGGGAAGAAAATAACTTCTATTTCACCTTAAAAACCAAGTTGACCATGAACTGAAACAAGATGAAGCATCTTTTCGAGTTCGATAAATCACTCCTATGTTTTTGATTGACAAAATTGCATGACACATTGCTGCAAATTTGGACAATGATGTCAAATTTAAGTTTCCCTTCAAATACATTAGCTAACGGTATTCATTAACGGTACAATTTTTATGTGTGATTTCATTCGTATGTCTGTACATATGATGCAATAGAAATAAAAGAAAATTCCGTCGTTTGCACTATGCATCAGCCGATGCGATGAGTGCGCGTATAGTTTGCAATCAATTGCGTATTTGTTGTTGGGAGCACTAACAATTTTAAAAAGAACGCTAGAGGACTCAAAATTGATGTCTTCTGCGTCCACAATGCCCGCCAAACTCGCTCACAATAGTTCAAATGCAAAAAATATTTTCACCAGTAAACTTCGTACAAATGCTCATTAGAAAATAGATATTAGATAACTTGTCATAGCCTTAAACGTTGTTTGTCAAGCGCAAAAATTTCCAGGCGCCTACAGGTTTTCCGAACAACTTCTGCTAAAAATTCATAAATCATTTCGAAAAAAAGAAAAAAATAAAAAACGACGGAACTTCCCCATAAACACAATATATGCGTTTATAATCCTCAAAAACATGAAATGTCTGAACACATTGCTCTTGTGATTCGTCCGTATGTATACGCGAATTTAAAAAAAGTACCAAAAAAATAATAATAATAATAAAAAAAAAAAAAAAAAAACAGACAATTTATTATCAGGTCATATGCAAGGAATGCATTCAGAACGAAATTTTGCTTTTGCCAAATTAATTTATAATTATCTTAAAAACTAAATCAAGGACGGTTTTACAAATTTATTAATAATATTTGTTGCAATTTGTGTATACGCGTTCATGCAAACAATAAATTCTCGTTTCATTGTTATCCGACAGATGAGTAACGCTTTCTTATACCTGTCGTCGTCTAAGGGACGAAAAGAAGATTTACTAATCGTATTTATCCGTTCTGACAGTCCGTTCTAATAGCCACGCGAGGCATTTTAAAGACGAGATGTAACCTATCAGTTAAATATTAAGATTTATTTGAGCCCGTTCCCGTTTGAAACTAAAAACTCCTATAACAACCTTCTATAGACACTTTGGACATTTGTTTTAAGTTTTTGCTTTGCAACGCATAATGATAATTAGACAAAGTAAATAGTCGCACAGAGCAAATGCCGTGTAGATAGGAAGACCGATCTGCAAAGAAATATGTCATCAAATTTAACTAATGGTAAGATTAAGTATGTAAAAGTACATTCTTCCTCTTCCTTAATAGTTGTATTACCCATTCTTGAAGGACAACACTATTAGGTCAATTAGATTACCTTAGTAATGCGGTTTTTTTTGGTCTGTATTGGTACCGCTGTTTTTGGCATCTATCTAGAGCTCCATGTTGGTAGAATTACACGTGGCTTTGTAAGCCTACAAAAATGAGTTTTTTGATTTTTACTATGTCTGTGAAGGAATGATGTCCGACTATCAGGACGTTATGAAAAGCATTATTACCGATGACGAGACTGAAGATGGATCTATGCATACGACCGATATGAATTGAACGAATATCGTACAAAAGGTCATACAAGGTCAAAAATCTGAACGATGGTAACAGTTCTCTTCGATTATCGTGGAGTGGCTGTACTATGAATTACTTCGCTGGGCCAAACTGTCAGCGAGGAATAGCATATGAATTTTATGAAAGGAGAAATAAACGAAGATTTTTCATTTTGTAAACAAATTCACTTCTTCTTTTGGTCACATCGGTCACATTGGCCTATCTCTCTCTCTCTTTCTCTTTCTCTCTCTCGCTCTCTCTCTGTTTTTCTCTCTCTCGACTTGTGTATGATATTTGCCGGCTCATCATTTATTTAAACTGAAAATCGACTTTGAAAGGTCAACTGATCACATGAAAGTCCAGACCAGGTACTATAATGATTTCATTAAATAGAACGCATTCAACTGATCCAATATATTATTAATCTTAACAAATAAGTCAAAAGAGCTAACTAAGTTCCCCAATATACGTCATTTCTCTTAAGGCGGTTATAGTTCTTTCACTTGGTTGCCTCATAATATTCTGGGACTTAATGATAATTTAATATTTGGTTTTATTTAATAATTGTTTACTAAATGTGTTTCGCACACATACTAAAAACTAACGCTGCGTTAAAAAACAGAGAGAGTCAAAGAAAATTTTTAAATACATATAAAAGTATGTGTGCATATCTTTAAACAGTACATTTACATGCACATACATATAATATCTAAAAATCTACATATATATATATATATATATATGTTATATATGTGTGTAGGAGTATTTATGCATTAAAAAATTTTAGAAAATAGATGAAAGAATTTTTAAACAAAAATATTTAGGTGTATAAGACGATTTCATTTATTATACAATATTTACGGCAGATTTGACTGATCTGAATATTGTTTATCTCCAACACTTAACCGAGCGTTGTGTCGTGTGCACAACAACCGCACAACTTTTTTACAAATATAAATAAACCGAAAAATTTCTACTCAATCCATTTCAAGGATATACGCAGTCATTTCGGTATACTTGAACTGTCTGTTCATTTGCTTCCCGTGTCTTCATAAACCAGACAACATTCCCAAGCAACTGCAACTGCACTGCCCTTAAACATATAGTGAAAAAATCATAGTTTTTTTTTTTTTGTTTTCCCTTTTGAATAGCATGACATGATCTAAAAGTACTCTGAATATTTAAGCGATTGAGTGCGAACTCAATCCGAAAACCGGATGTTATGAATGCAACCTTTAAGATTTTGATCTATGCCTTCATATGTATATGTATCAGTATGTAAAAGTTCTCTTTATTTGAATAGTCCAGCGAAACCCTTTCGAGACATTGAAGAATATTGAATAGTCAGTCGAGGTAAATCAATGAAGATTTACTTTTTGCTTCTTCTTTTTATATATATATATATATATATATATATATTTGTTTTTTCTTTTTTTGTTTTCCAATTTTTCTCTCTTTTCCCTATGATTGTTGTTTTATTATTTACCGTGTTGTTGTTGTTTCTGCAAACGTTCCCATAAATTAAACAATTCAGGCTGATGAAAATACATTATTTCTATACATGTATAAATTTGTATAATTTTTAACAGAAAACTCTTCGCATAATCCAAAAATAAAAATTATAATAACTTTAAAAATACGTTTACGATTTTGTTTGCGGATGAAATTATGGAATCGACGTATTTCAAATACTTTACTTAAAGTAATTGCAACTTTTTAACAAGTTGACCTGGTGGTAACACCAAACTCTTTGCCAAATTCCATATTATTATATATGAGAATGCTAAGTATTGACGTACTGTCAACTGACGCCGCTAGGCTTTTGGCATGTCGCCATCATTTTTTCCTGGAAAATATTGATAGAAGAAAAACTATATACGTACATAAGTAGAGAATAGCGCATGGTACAGGCATTTGTGTACTCTAGCGTTTCTCTCAATTTTCCAAATTCTAATGCCTACCAATGTGCTGTGATTTTCAAATTGTGCGAACTGAGTAACTCAAGATTTATTTCCCGATCATATAGACATTAACGTAAAATTGTACGGCCAAGTCTAAAATGTCTTATTTGATTTTAGGGGACGCTGCATATGAATGCTTATTAAGTTATTCGAAATATTGACCATCGCCCTCGTAGACAAGTGAGACAATCTTAATTATAAGGGGGGTCCAGAGTTCCAGAGTGAAATCATAAGCATATGGTTCCCTTCGTCTACTGTGAGCAAAGTAAGAATTATCTAACACCTCATTGTTGCGGTGTCAGGGCGATTTTGCATAAATACAACCGTTACAAAAGTCCCTGAAATCCGTTCGCAGCGATTAGGACGAAGAAATTGAAAGGAAACTCTACCTGAATTTATTTTATAAAAAAAAGCTTTAGCATTACTTCTCGACCGTCAAGTCAATTCTCACATAAAGAAGCACACAGCGAGGAGCACGAAGAGTTGAGGACTAAGTGTAACTATAAATTTCATCAAGAGAGTCACGGTTAGTCTCATCAATAAATCGTGAAATACAAATGCAAATAACATATAAGAAATTTAAGTTCGTCTCGCTCGGAACTAAAGATACCGAAAGGTATATATATATATAACTCGGTCAGATTTTATTATTCGCTTCTTGTGCGTACCGATCACAACAAGATGCTAGGGGAGTAAGTTTATTCTAAACATTCTGTTTACGGCATCCAAAAATATGCGTCAACATTCCATGAACTATGCGAACTTCTAATCTGCATAAGGTATTGAATCAATTTGGCAGTCCCTGTGTCTCTGATTCCTTCTTACAAAAAACTTACGTACAAAAGTGGAAACAATGCTCGACTGCATCCAGTTGGCAATCTCTCTCCTCACTTCTTTCTTATCCTTACCATGTTATTCGAATGGAGTACATCTCCTGAGAAATGGGGCATGATAAAATAAAAAAAAAAAAAAATGAATCTTGCAATCCATTATAGATTTTGATGTTAAAAGATATTTTCCGGAGATACTTAGAAATTAGATGTGAAAGCATATGCCCACAATTAACAAAATAATTTACATATTGATTTCAGTTTAAGCTCGTAAGCAGGAATACAAATATCTTATCCAACATTTCGTCGAAAAAAGCCCATCCAAAATTAGAATCGAATATAAGTATATATCCGATTACGGAGCAAAAGTTTTCAAGTGATATTTTAATATTTATTAAGGGCGTACACATATCTATATATATCCACCCACATGCCTGCAGTTAGTGGAATAATTGCTTTTAAAATTGAAATTAAAAAATATCTTAGGTTTCATAGATAAAATTGAAACACGTAGAAGAGAAGTTCAATTTATATTCCAGTGTTCACAATGGAAACCATGTAAGCAAATCCCATTATAATTAAAGACTTGAATTAATATCTCTAGCAATTGTTGTTGTTGCTTTTAACGTTTTTTCTTTTTTTCTTTTCTTCTTTTCTTCTGAGTCAAACATAAGCTTTCTAAGCATGCAAGAAATCGAGCAAGTATAGCCATGTAGAGCACAAAACGCTTCCAAAATACATTACCTTTTATATCTTTTATACATCACTCGTAGTACAAGGGTATATTAAATTTGTGCGGATGTAGGCAGCAGGCCTACTTAGGATATATACACCTATTATTGTAGTGATCGATTCATAATCATTTTTTCAGCCGATCTAAGTTGGTTTGTCCGTCCGTCTTTCTTGCTTTTTATGTTCAACCTGCAGGTCTCATTTTTGAGAGATTTGAATGAAATTTAGTTCACTAAGGCGCTTCGGTCTAAGGACGGACACTATTAGAAATGATTCGAATCGAACCAATTTTTCGACCACTTCCCATATAACCCGTTATTTTGAAAAGTCGATATATGGGTAAGTGTTGAGTGCTGTTGGGTATTTAATTCTGGACCGCGCCCCACATGTTTTCACATGTTTTTGGTTTACAGTAAAATACCTATTAATACTTATTTTTGTGTACAGCCGTTAACTTGATATTAACAAAAAATTCAATTTTGTTGCTTTCTTTACATCCACACCCGTAGACTTATTTATTCTTGATCGACCAACATTTGATTCCAAATCGATTTAATCGACTGCTCTTACTTATGAGAATCACAACCGCAAAAATTGTGATGGAATCTTGAAAATCAGTCAGCTATATAAAGTATGTTGATAATCATAGATCACAGATATGAGTTGGAAGTGAGCTTGATTTGCAGAACAGCACAACAAAGAGGCAAAACGCTGTAGTTTACAATTTCTAGCAGCTAAGTATTATAGAAACTTGGTCCGACAAATATTCACTCATGATTATCAGAAAAGTCAGTCTGAAAATGAAAATGAAAGTAACGGATCACTTGATATACCCATAATTGAAATAATATTTTTCAATTTTCATATTTTGACTTTTTAACTGATCAATAAAAAAGATTAATTTGTTTTTTATTTAAATATTTATGCATACAATGATATCTTGTGGCGCTTCCTCGAATACTAAATAAAAATGTCCTTGTATTTGTCATATATACACATGAAGGAAGTGTCACTTCATACATGTGGCATTTGGCTTTACATAGTTATCCGACTCGCACTTGATTCTATCAAAATAATCAAATCAAAAAACTAAAAAAAAAAATAAGAGAGACAGGAAGAAAAGTTGCAGACACTTGGCACGAGTATTTTTGTTCTTCTTTCACTTGCTTGAATCGCTAGCATTATACGGTTGCTGTGAAGCAAAATTCAAAATGTTTATCTTTCTTTTAACGACTGCATAATTATTAACAATTTCTTCCTTACATAATGATCCTTTCGATTCTGGTCAAAGATTGTTGCTCTCTGAGAGACAAGCGATACAAATACACATCTCCTGTTAATGATGTCTACGTTAAAGTTTAAATAGAATAACGGTAAATCTGAGCTATGTGTGAATGTTCTATTTGTGTTTAATGAAACAACACATTCTCACACATATTCAAGCGTCTGCAAGCAAACAACATAAGTTCATTGCTGATGAGATTTTCGTTGATTTTTCACTAAACTTTATCGTATATGATACAAGTCACATACAAGAAAAAAAAAAAAAAACATATATATATATATATATATATATATATATATGCATATATTTGTTGTTTATTTAATATACTTGACTTCTTACTTTACAAACGCAGGCAAGCACACACATGCAAATGCACACACACACACACACACACCCAGACACACAAACATATATATATATACACACACGCACGCACCTATACGTATATCTATTTAAAACTAATTTATCTCAAGAGAATGCGAAGGAATAGAGCAACAACGACGACAACAACAACTTGTGAATACAACAGAAGCATTTTCATAACAGAACATTTTAGAAAAACATCTGTAAATAAGCGCATTATTTGTGTGCGTGTGTTTGCACGTATACTGTTGTAAACCAAAGTGTTTTTCGAATTCTTAATTATCACACGACCTCAGTTGAAATTTTGACTCGAGAAAGTGAAAAACGCTACAAGATTAAGGAAAAACGATACAACCACGGACAAGCGTAAACGGTCGATCGATTAACATTAGCCATAGCTAAGCTCGAGGGAACGTAGGCAAAAAATTTTAGTCGGTCAATCGCGGACATTATAAACGATTTGTACAATTTGTGTGTCGGCACATTACAATTTGCGCGAACGAGAATAGTTTACTCGATTATTGAAAGCGTATCAGTAGTACCGGGTTTCTTCGCTCCAAAAGTAAAATAAAAATGGCCGATGTCGAGGTTATGCAAACGACTGTTTCGGAAGTTAAGAAGACAAAAAAAGTGAAGAAATCTTCTAAACGTCGCGAATCCGAAGTTCAAATAACGGAAGTCGATCAAACCAACGAAGAGAAGGGGTACGTGTGGTCACTGTGAAGTTCATTTTTATGTCACTTGAAAATGTCTGAAATTTATGTTTAAATAAAGGTCGCAGTTAATTTTATTGCACAGACGGACCCGTGTCATTTTCATATATAACTTTTGACCTTTACTTCTCATTTTTATTTTATTTCGTATATATTTTACATGCATACTATTTCTTCCTTTTCTTTCTCACTCTCTCTCTCTCTCTCTCTCTCTTTTTCTCTCTCNTCTCTCTCTCTCTCTCTCTCTCTCTCTCTCTCTCTCTCTCTCTCTCTCTCTCTTTCTTCCTTTCTACTTATCGCTCTCACGAACAAAACCAAACGAAACTTTTATATTCAGAACGTTTGAAACGAAGATTCACACAATTTTTAATCATTTTATTCTAAATTCTATTCAAATTACTCGATATACCTAAAAATGAATTTCACAAACGACACGTAACTCCTTTATCTTAACCAAAGGTACAACCACAGTTATACATATATATATGTATATATATATATATATATATATATATATTCTATCAAATAAATATCTATTCAAAAAAACAAAAAAAAACAAAAAACAGATAAAAACAAATGCAAAACAAATACAACAAACCAACAAACAATTATTCCAACTATTATTGCAACCATTATTGCTATTAATGACTGTTATTGCTTCAGCATCGGCAATAGGAAGAATAGAAAGTTTTCAATTTTTCATCTTCATTTTTGAAATTGAAGATGAATGAAGAGCACAAATATTGTTTTGCCGAAATTATCGAAATCTATTTTAAAGTGCTTAACAAAAACAGCAACAACAACACGCCTAAAATATATATGTATATATATATATAAAACAAACAGATAAATATTCGCACAAATATTATATATATATATATATATATATATATATATATATATGCATATATAGGCGAGCAGCCTATGAGCACATATGTAGAGACTTTAAATACATTTTTTTTTTTATTACACACAAAACAGAAATTAAATGAAAATATTCCACATAAAAAGAGAAAAACACTAAAAACAAAAAAAAAGTCAACACTGATTACACTGCGCTACTCTATATACGCTATAGCAACACATATATATGCAACATATGAGCGGCTTGATTTCTAAACAATGGATTACGTGTCTTGTTCTTCTTCTTTCAGTTAATTTTCAGTGGCGAATATACAAAGGCCATGGACAAGGATTGGCATTCCGGTCATTTTTGTTGCTGGCAATGCGACGAAAGTTTGACTGGTCAGCGTTATGTAATACGTGACGATCATCCGTATTGCATCAAGTGTTACGAAAACGTATTCGCCAACACTTGTGAGGAGTGCAACAAGATTATTGGTATCGATTCGAAGGTGAGTAATATTTATATAATTATATGTGTGAGGGTGCAATTGTAAAATTGCATTCGAAACAAATATCAATAATTGTGCGATCATAGATTTATGTAGATACATATGAAAACGATTACGTCACTCTAATAAACGGAGTAACATATTCATATGTACATCAACATTTATGTAATTGTCTCATTTTTTTTTTTCTTTTTTATTCACGCGTTAACGCTTTTGAACGTTAGCAATATGAACTGTTTTTCCATGAGTCACTCCTCGTTCACGTAATACATATTTTATTCATGTTATAGTAGTTCGAAATTCTAAAATGTTCTGATATAAACACAGATTATAATAATCGAAAATTTCATCTTGCTAAAGCGATTCAAAAAGAAAACTAAATGAAAATCTAATATTCAATAGGTATCATATCCGCCCACATGTGCACTTAGGCGCTATACAAAGGCAAACGCATGGCTTCTGCTCATTTTCAAAAATAGCGAATACATGCGTAATATCAGTGAAAGACAAACTATCGGACATCTGTAAGTCGCCTCACTTGCCAAGTTTGATCGAGAAATATTTGGGTGCACTTCGATACACTTATATCTGAAAATTATGTTTGAAATAAAGACATAGCATGCAAGAAGATATAATCGGTTTAAGCTGAATTCTTTACACAACACTGGCTTAAGTTGAAACACGAACAGTTCGTAGAACATCATCATTATTGTATCCCTATATATATATACATATCCTTTGTACATTTGTTATATATATATATATATACGTGTATGTATATATAACATGTTCATGTAATACTTGAATTACTGAAAAAGGCAATGCTATCCTACGAAGACGAAATTCATTTAATTTATTTATGAATTACTAGTAATCAGTTTATTGGATCAGGTATTTTGCACACTCTTTTGTCCACTTTTTGAATTATCTAAAAAATGTACTTTTAATAATTATTTACAAAAACAAAATCGCTGCCTAGCATTTCTCGCAAAGCAATAATTTTTTTTGAAAGCCTCCCTTGACCATATGCCAACCGATCGTCTTCAAATTTCATGTAAAGCCAGTAGAGCCCCCAAGATTTTTATTTTGCAAATGTTGATCTTAGCAACGATGGCATCGATTTTAGTCAAAACTCTTCTTGTATTTCAACAAAAAAAAAAAACAAGAACACTATAGTCGGGCAAGGCCAACCATTAGATATCCTACGCCACTTTGTCTAGCACAATTATTCGCCCGCTTTCGTAATAATACATCAAAACTTACACATTATTTTCAAGCAAACTCAATTTATTTCGTAAAAATATAATTTTTTCTCAGTTTTCGGCATGAAAAAGTAAAAATTAGACTTTCTCTCCGTACAAGACCCCAAAAAAATAGACCTATGTGATTCAAACTTCCTATCGTTAATTTTTGTACTAAATTGCTAGTGTGTATGAAATTTTCCTCATAAAATATTAAAAATTATATCTTTTTCTGAATGGTATACCATTCATGGGATACCTTAGATGAAGTGAAGTCCAAGAAATAGACCCATATGGTTCAAATTTGATCCACTTAATTTTGTTGCCAAATTTTGACCATAAAATACTAACTAACTAATTAGTCTTTTTTGGAATATAAAAGCTTAAAATTTCCTGACAGTCCTCATATGCGGCGATATTCACAAAATAGATTTACGCGGTCCAAATTCGATAAGGTTGATTTCTATATCAACTTACTATTATGAACTAATTTTCACCATGAAATATTAGAAATTATTTTTTTTCGTAGAAGCGGTTATATCGACGGGAATTCAAAAGATTGCCCCAGCTGGACCAACTTTTTTTGATCAATTTAGAATTGAAAATTGCAATAGTTTTTTCACATAACGACTTTTCAAAACAAAATGTTTCGAAACTTTTCAAAATAAGGAGTTGTCAAAAAATGTACCAATCCGAACCACTTTCAATAGCGTTGGCCCTTGGGTCAAAACAGGTCAATACATCAAATTTCATCAAAATATTGCGAAAATTAGTGCCTTTAGCTTGAACAAAAAAATATATGCGCAGTCATCAGACGGACAGATCGACAGACAGCTTAGATCGACTCAGAAAATCATTTTAAGTCGATCGGTATAATAATAAGAGGCTCGTCTAACTTCCGGTTGTTACGTACGTCCACACAAGTCGTATAGAGTATAAAAAGAAGCCGTTAAAAATGGTCTATGGAATGTGGCTTGACTAAAGAATTTCATTATAAAGTTGCAATCGAAATTTGACATCAAGTGTTTGAAAATTGAGATGCATTAGATGTGCAACCAAATTGAAAAACATATTTTAAGAAGTTTTAAACAATAACTTCCCTCGAAAACGGGAGTACTTAAGGGTTTATCTAAGATGAAAAACAAAAAGTTCACAAGATAAGAATACATCTTAATATAAAATATATCGAATAATATTTTCAGAGAGCATCTGAAATAATATTTGTCAAATATCGATGACAGCACTTTATAGAAATGCTATATCAATTCTATATCTGTAATCTGTAATTCTTCTCTTCTTCTTCTACGTAATAAAGGCTCTGTTCGATCGTTCTCATAACATTATGCCAAAATGTTTCTAATAATTTTAATTTAAAGAATTCGTTTACATAAATTGGGAGAGCTTATCCTATATATAGTTCCGATTGAAATCACTGGGGAAATTTCATAAACGAAATTTGAAAAACTTGAAAGTAATTCTTTCACGATTTTGCAGCAAAGCCATATCATGTCGATCACCTAAAAATGGTCATTATTAGTATAAAAGGCTGAAAGAAACAAAAAAAAATGTAACCTTTCAACCGGCTACCCATTAACTACTAGACGACTTTGCTTACTACACAACATTGTTAAGAATGTAGTAAAAATATTCGACTTCATTTTAATGGGACATGACGCTATCCTACAGTTATCCCTATATCGACTTTTCAAATTGAGACTGCTCCGATCCGTCACTCGGTCAGTATAACGGATTTCATCAAAATATCTTAAAATTGCCAACCTATAGATTAAAGGCAAAAAAACAAGACTGACAACCGGAGAGACAAACTAATCATTTTAGACAATCATTTTCTCAATCGCTCAGTATAATAAAAGGTAGGTCTACCTCAATACTTTCTTGATGTTGCGTACATCCGCACAAAGTTAACATGCCCTTGTACCACAAGTGGTGTAAAAGCAAGAGTAGAAAAATAGCATTTTCTAAAAAAATGACATTTTGAAAAAGCCCCACGTAGGAGGAGGAGACAAATTGTGGCTCAAATTTAATATATGTTACTTTTATTTTTTTTTTTTACTCTTCGTTATGCTTCACCTATTTTGCAGTATAGAATGCCAAAAATTCGACCTTATTGCCATATAAAGGGTTGCATTTCACAAGATTTGCAAAAGTCAAAATTCGATGGAAAACTAAGTAAAACCGAAATGAATTCACAAATGACAATAAGTAATAGTTAACTCAATAAGTTTCCGGTCTGACACATATATGGCAACACTGATATGGTACCACCGTGTCAAAATCTCACGACATTCTGATAATTAGCTGACAAGTAACCGTTGCTCTAGCGACGCTGCTTTAGTCATTGTTGAAACTATAGAGAAAATCTGAATTTCGTTGCTTGATTAAAACAACATTGCACTTTGATGAAAAAAATACCGCTCGCAATCAACATCGAGTTGAAAAATGTAAAGATGACGACGCTTATCTGTCGAAAAAATAAACTTGTGAGTGGGTTGCCCAGTATAAATAAAGATGTATAGATACCGATGGTGTTGAATGCTTTGATTGCCTACATTCGGCAGTTGTTCCAGAAAACATAAATAAAGTCCACAAGATCGCGTTGAAAGACGAAAAAGTCAAGTTGCATGAGATGTCTGACACCTTAAAGCCATTAGAAGGCAGTGTATTTACTATTTTGCATGAAGCGAGCTCTGTTCGAAGTGAACGTCACTCAGTTTTGACAACAACCTGTTGAACGCATACAGCGCTATTTAGAGGAAATAAAAGGGATTTTTTTGACGCGATATACGCTAATGGATGAAACATGGATTCGCAACTACACTCCCAATTCAAATCGGCAATCAGCCGAGCGAAAAAAACGGTTCAAAGCGGACCAAAAAAGTAGTATTATTAAAATAACTGTAATTTGTAAGCTAACGCTCAGGTCATGTCATGAAATGATAAAACATTTTACCTGAAAGTTGGTACTATCTAGAAACCATATGGATCGGTCAGTAGGGGCGACATGTATATCGCATTCTGGCAACTTATTAAGCGACGTGTTACGAGCAGTGATCGTGAGAGATTCGAGATCAAATTAGTTTACAAAATCGTAGCACACTATTCGCGTGTAATTGAGTTTTTTTCGACGAGTAAAGCGTGCACTTAATTAAATGCTTTTAAGGTTTTGTCGTTCTTTTTGTAATATATTTTTATTTTATTTCATTCTAGGATTTGTCGTATAAAGACAAACATTGGCATGAAGCCTGTTTTTTGTGCTTCAAGTGCCATTTGTCGCTGGTTGACAAACAATTCGGTGCTAAGGCCGATAAAATCTATTGCGGCAACTGTTATGATGCTCAGTTCGCATCCCGCTGTGATGGTTGCGGAGAAGTGTTCCGTGCAGGTAAGCAAATATTGCATAAGATTCACTGATTTCGTTAATGAATTGAGATAATTGAGTATTGGATCCAATATATTTATTACTGGCATTTCTCTCTAAACCTCAATATATGTGAATACATAAAACTATTCACGGTAATAATTACTGTATAGATAGAATAGAGCAGAATCGGCGTTCAATACTTAAATCATTCAATATCAACAGGTAAAAAGTAATGACTGATTCATTGGTATAAAAGAGATTGAAAACCATTTACCGCTTCTTTTCATCCTTACGGAATAATGATAAGCTCATGCTTAGACTCAATCTAAGCCGTGGTGTAAAGTGCTCGACCGTCGGATATCACTTAACCATACGCCCAACGCGGTTCGTTACAATCACGCGCCTGACCACCCAGCCTAGACGGGCGGGCGTTCCTCGGAAATGTGCCGAACCCAAACGCTATAAATTGAAATAATTTTTTAAAAAGTATTTCTTTGGCTGCAAAAGTTGACATGACAAGAATTACATTTGTTTCTTAAACAAAATTGCTTTCAATTATTTTAAAATGAATTAAAAATGAATTTTTTACAGTTTAACAGTAAGTCGCCGCGTTGCGTCTTTGAAAAATGTGCCACAAAAGTTAATTATACCCGTTGCATGCTTGTCATAACTTATATTATTACCATTTTTCTCCACGACGAGTATACTCGCCAATGACATTTAATTGATTAATGCGGTGAAAGAACGTTTTAATTGATGACAAAAAACAAGAGCGAATTTGCTGTGAAAAAGTAAAAACAATTCATATTTCACTTCTTCACGGACTTAAATCATTCCTTTTTTTTTTACTGTCATGCAGGGTCGGACTACTGTGGTTGAGAAGAGTTCGGTACAAATTTAGTTATTTCATCGGCAATCATTAAGTTTTCACAAGTCCGCTTCTAACGGTAGCACGATGTTTGGATGATGTTAAAGTGCTGTTACGGCACGCAAATAAAGTTCTGCCATCCGATCTTGCACAACGGTCATTATATGCGCATTCAAAGTTAAACGTATTCTATGTTGTGATTATAGTAAGATGATTCGTTGTTCTGCGTCAGATGACGTCCGCATACTCTTCAGTAGTCTATTGTTGGTACTAAGCAAATAAAATCGATTAAAATTCGAGTATACAAATCGATATGAAGACGTGAAGAGATCTCCAACTGATGGTATGTTTAACAGTAAGCATAACTACAGTTCTTTTGAAGAATAATTTGTCTTATGAAAATAAATTTGCTTTTAAAAATGCATTCTTACAAACCAATAAGATAGTTTTCCAGTGAACGCAACGCGCTTTTAAGAATAGTGATGGTCGTATCAATCCGACCCGGGTTGGTATATCTTTAAATGTGTTACAATCCCCTATTCCCGAGTACTTGGAAAAATCGTCTCAATAACTTTGTTTGCTTTTTCTTTATATCAAACAAGTGAAAACATTATCACGAAACCCAAGCCTACAGTCATTGTTCAAGATAAGGCATTATATGGAAAGCGGTGGACGAAGTAGACCGATCCCACCCATTTTGAATAGTGTTCGTCCTTGCCTACGCCCATGGCATCAAAATATCTCGATAATTGTGATCTGTAGAAAACAAGACGGACAGACGGATGAACAAGCTTAAATTGATTCATCGATTATCACAAGCCTTCCTGGGTGTTGCATACATACGCATAGACTAAACTAATTTACACCCATGTATTACAAGTAGTATACGGTATAATAATGATAGCATGATAGTAACAGGTTAGCGCGAAAGTCCTGTCAAATTTTCCTACCTGCAAGTGATTTTACATACCACGTCAAAGCACTCAAGTAGTATTTAGGGTCTTATTATTTAAGGTGCCTCTCATATATAGTATATAAGAGGATTAGTTCCAATACTCTTCACCAACGTGTCATTAGCAGAGTGAATAAAGTGCAGTGAAGACATTACGCGTTTGGCATGAGTTTCAGAAAGGAAGCCACGCATCGGATACTTGTAAGCCCTTACTGGAATCATTGGAAAGCACATTTGTTTGCATAATGTTCGAACAAGCCAAAGATGGTTGGCCAAATTTCGTTGCTGAGATTTTAATCTAAGAGACAATCGTCGACCTGAGTGATCATAATATTTCGCGATCATTGTTGGAGACTAACCCACATTGAACCACTTTGCAATTGCAAAGGAACTTGGCGTCCATCAGATGGCTGTTGAGGGACACATCAAACATCTTCTAATTCTAAAATTTCGCTTCCCTTACAGGTCGTTTATGGCAACCACTAGCTAACTGTGATTGAATTAAATAAATTGCCTTTGTACGTCTTCGCGCTCTGAAGCCTTATCGATCAAACAAATTGGTTTAGAAACCAAAAGCAACTAAGTAATCGTTTATTAATTATTATTAGGCCCTTCTTTCCTAGATTACATTGCGTTATCTAGCGTCGCAATAGTGTACTTTGTTTATTGTTTTGTTTCCTGATTTGTTCATGCGGCAACTTAAGGCAACTTTACATGACTTATACCTTTTATAGATAATTTAACATTTCGCTGAGAAAATTCAAAAAAAAAAAAAAAACAAACTATTTATAAATGTAGGCTGTGTTTTTGTTGTTGTTTCTTTCTCTTTCAAAACTATTTGAATAGGTTTGTATAATATTTCAAGTACTTTTGTTACTGAAACAGTTCGAACAAATCAAAAAAAAAAAAAAAAAAAATAACAAAAATCCTACACTTTTACCTTCACTTCCATAATGTAAACAAGAACATAGCAGCAGTCTATCCATTTGCATACTTGTTAATTGAAGAATGTTCGAAAGTGGGCGATCGTTAATGATAGATTTCGATTTTTGCTACAAAAAAAACAAATTACTATAAATTTACTTACATTCGTTTAATCTGAAAATAATTAATATATAAATTTTCCATTAATGGGATATATAAACTATATATGTAAACGCATTAAAGGCCATCTCAACCCCTCCGTGGCGAGCGGAATAAGAAAACCTATTAGATTTGACAAACGTTTGTAGCGCATAGAAATTTTGTATCAGAGAGCGCGTAAAGTAGAGATATCCTTGCTCAAGATGGATTTACTTTGTGTCTCACGATAATGATTTTTGCAAAATTTTTCCTCAGCAATTCCGTGAAAGCTTTAAGCTCATGCATCAGTTCATTGACACGCCTACATTTATCCAAAAAGCGAACCTCTTAACTATTACTGTTCCTTTGCTTATATTAGTTTTGATCTCTCTCTCTCTCTCTCTCTCTCTCTCTCTCTCTCTCAAATATCGCAGTCTTCATAATATGAGAAATCTGCGATAAGAACAGAAAAATTTTATCATAAAACATCTCCATTAGTTAAATGCTAAGTAAGCATTCTTCTTAACTTCATATATTTACATATTTTAGTTACTTTAATCCACTCTAACGACATAACGTTATAATGTCCATAGAAAAGTATTATTAATAACGCAAAGCGTTATTCACAAAACCGGTAACAAATAAAGTACACAAGTTTGCTTGTATCTTTCTTGCACACACACACACACACATACAGGTATGTTATGTATACCTCATATAGGTGCATGAATGGACATGTGCATGTGTTTGACATGCATTATGCTTTTACATACGAAATTGCTGCTCAAAAACTATCAAAAGAACGAGTATAATAGAATGAAGAGCGTTTACGTAAAATCCGTTTGAAAACAGGCTGCTTAATGGCAGCAGGCATTTAGAAAGGCTAACTAATAAACTTGTTAGCAAATTTTTCATTCGTTCATTCAATAATATTTTCCATACATCTATCCATATTTACGTCGGCAAGTGCATTTACAAGAATCTACGACTCATTAAAAGGCTAATGATTGTTTCAACTTTGAGTAAAATCCAATAGAAAGAAAGTAGAGTTTGTCCTCACCAAAAAAGGGCCGAAACGAAATAAAGAAAAAGAATGGCATTTGATAAATGTTGCTTATCATAAACTAATTCAAATTTGCTTTTATTTTGCGCAAGATATGAAATCGTTGTAAAAATATGCTAATGAAAATATTTCTCCGGAAGTTTTCGTAAAAATCTTAACAAAATATTGCTTTGCATAATGAAGTCATCAGATTTGTTGTTGTTGCAGAAAATCATTAAATGAATATTACAATGAATATATAGAAAATATTAGGTAATTATGTAGAGCATATGGCTTCTTGCAATCCGCTCGCAGCTTCACCAATTGTAACTCATGGAATCGTGGAAATTAAACGACAAGTGCTTATGTTCGTCATTATTAGCGAACATTATTCGCATATGGTTTGATGATGAGCACAACATTCATAGAATACGTAGAATACGATGCACACTTTAAACGATGCCAAGATGGGAAAATGACTTTTAACTAGGCGGCCCTTTCATATCGCATCTTTTCGAGGAGAGAAAAGCCTCGCTTTTTGAGTTCATCTATAGTCATGTAGGTCGTCCAACACTGACAATGATCGCAATGTTTCATGGAATCGGAGAACATCTCAATATATCCTCGATACGGGAGTGTGTTTAACGTTAATTGCCGGTTGACAGTCACTTATCAGCGATTTTCTTTTTTTTTAGGCGTTGCATTAAGCACAATGTACTGTCAATACCAAATAAGGCAATATAGGTACAGATGTCCCGCTCAACTGATTACGCCTTTGGTTTGTTTCAGAAATCTTTCGCGTAAACGAAATTACCATAACTTTGTCAGCCATTCATTTTTCGCTTCTTCTTCTTATTCTTCTCCTTATTTTTACCTTACCCTACGTCTTACCTAAGTTCGCGTTGGATCTAAATATTCACCTTTTCACCAGTAAACCGAAGTAAGCTTTTTGTTGTTCTGAATCGATTTAAGCATATCCGTCTGTCCGTCTGTGTAATGCTTGTAACAAACATTCTCCTGATCGCGAAAACAAAGGTATTTGCTTGGAAAGGTATTGCGACAGAAACATTGGAAGCTCTTTCACACGGGTTGGTATTGAAAATGGAGAAAGAACGCGCCTCGAATACTACGTATACTGAAAGCACTTCTGCTTTTTGGATTTCTTGGTCATTGCTCCTAAAGTACAATTGACCCAAAACGAAAATTTTCACATATATTCTACAAAAATAGAAAAAATCGACCACGCCCATCCAATCTTATCGAGTATGAAAGTTTCGTTTTTTCGTTTCTTTCCGCAATGCATGCATGCATGACTATGTATCTCTATGAATTTTTGTAAATATTCAGTAAAAAAATAAGAGAAATAAGAAAATTATATTTGGCTGTGGCCGAATCATTTATACCCACCGCTGTTATCCTAAAAAAGACCAAAAAAAAAGGAAAAAACTAAATTTGCATACATTCCATAACAAGGACTGGACATCAATGATTTTTTCTATATTTGTAAAATCCAAGTGGAATTTTATATCGTTTATGTCGATTGTGGTTTATGAGTAACGAACAAAACGCGCAGAAAGCCATGACATCCTCAGTTTTTATTACATCGTAGCCGTATCCTTTGATCGGCTTGGGTCGTTTTCAAAGTCTCTTGCTGATTTTTACTACAATGTGAATTTTGAACCATGCTTGTGAGCGTTATAAAGGTTTTGACAAGAGAAAATGAAAACAGCTTGATACATCCTAGTATTGGTAAGGCGTGGTCAATTTTTTCCATTCTTCTACACGTACTATAGGGTCACCCATGGAATATGGATTGAAATTTTTGATAGGTTCCTCTGCTGCTTCGGATTATGAGTAATGAGTAAAACATCAAAATATTGTTATACCCTACACCACTTTCGGTACAAGTTTGTGCGGATGGTGGTAAAACCCACCGTTTATTATAAGCTTTATTCCTTTAGAAAAAAAAGAGGGTTTCTCCATTTACGCGGCAGTGTAGGCGTGTCCCTCAACCAATTCATCTTCAATACCAATCTGTGTACAAGAACTTTTAAGGTTTCTGCTAAATTTGAAGCCGATAGCTACATTTTTGCGGCCAGGATAACATTTACAGCAGATATTATAGAGGAGGGCGGACGGACAGACAGACAGACATGGCTAAACCGAATTTTTTTCTGATCAAAATTATATATAACTTATGCTAGATTGCAAACGCTTTGACAATACATGATGGGTACAAAAAAAAGAAAGAAAATGAAAAAAAAAACACATTTGAAAAAAAAATAACATGCAAAGCATATTTGTACACATTTAAGGAAGTAATTTAAAACTCTTTAATAGTTTTATGTTATCGTATCGTCACTAAATGGCGATGAACTTATTATTGATTAGTTGTTGTTGTTGTTGTTGCCGCTGCAAAAGTTCCCATCGCGTTTACATATGTGTTAATCTATTCGAGAAAATATTGTTATATGAAAAACATTTTGCATTATTGATGTTATTATAGTACCGTTTGGTTTGATTTGATGTGATTTGACATAACCGCAGCGAGAGTTTACGGCATTGCTAGACTCTCCATATGCATGCACATGAAGCATTCGCATACACATTTGTGTGTGAATTTGTGTTCGATTATGTGTGAGTGTGTATTTTAGTATATATTGACACTTTAAGTAACTTTGTACGCAGTGGAACTTTTATTTATTTTATTTATTTATTTTTTTTTTTTGTTTATTTTTTATATATTTTATATATATATATATATATATATATTTTGTTTTTTTTTTTTTGCTCTTTGTTAAAATGGAATGCATGTAGGTTTTTAAATGAAATAAAAATAAACTTGAATTACGTCTTTTTTTCATATTCCGTCGTTGCTTTCGTTTGATTCCTTAATTATAGACTGTAGAGGCTTTAATTAATGCCAAAATTGTTAAATGTGAATAATTGTTTCATAACTTAAACATCCTTAAAAGGTTATATTTACCGTCCAGATGATTGTTGTTTAATTAAAGTATTTCATATAAGTTGCAATGTTTTTCATGTTAATCAATCAATACTTAAAAAAGAAAAAAAAATAACTAAATAAACGAATACACAAAAAATGAATAAATAAATAAACAGAAACAAAAAAAATTAATAAATAAATAAACAAAAATTAAAAACTTCACAATCATCTTATTTGGAACGCTCAGTTTCAGCAAACGGTTTACCGTGGTGCTCATGTTTTATTTTTTTTTATTTTTTTATTTTTCCTTTCTCATTATCGGAAGTAAATCGGTTTCCATTGTAGAGTTTGGGTGTATCCATATCCATACAATTGGTAATACAATACGAACTAAACTGATTGGTTGTTTAACATAAATCAATATTCGTACTTGTCGATGTTGACAGCGTAGTGTGTCTTAAATGCATAGTATGGGCTGGTTGACCTCCAGAAAAACAAAAAAAATTCTACTTCATTGAAGGCTTCTTAATCTACTTGAAATTCGATTATTGTGTATCCAGTCGATCTGACTCACAGAAAGCGATTTAATATTGCCTCTCTTTGTGTGATATGTTACTCTACGCAAGCGAGCTCTTTAAGTAGAAAAGTCAGAAAAAAAAAAACGAAATAAATAAATGAAATTATGTGTTTCTCATAGCATAAGGGTTTCCGAGCGGAAACAAAGATTTTTTCATTGAACACTTGAAGATCACCGCATTGTTAGAATTATTGCGGAAATCTTCATTTTTTAAATGAAAGCCGAAAAGCGTAGATAATCCAAAGAAATAAATATTGTTAACTAATTAGAACTAAATAGAAGAATAGAAGAACGGTTCAAAAAATAATAATAATAACAACAATAATAATAATTATAGAAATTTGTAAAAACCGGGTTGTACTCGTCTAGGATCGAATAGAGAAATTTATGGGTAAATGTATACATAAGTGATAGATAGGTGTGTTATTTCATAGGCAAACTTACCAAAGACCAGGTCTTCTATGATCCGATATGCGAACATACGATATTAGATCATTAGTTTTAGACAATTTCACGAAAACCTCATAATAAATACCTATATCATTTTATTTATATACTGATTATTCTTTTTTGTTAAATACAAAGTCAAAGATCGATTTGCCTGAGTCTTGAACTTAACTTGACAAGTGTAATAACGCAATAGTTCAGATGACGTTTATTCTCCTACACAAAGTGTTCAATGTAATTGTAAATTGTAAATACATTGGATGGACATACGGACGGACCGGCGAACGCTATTTATGCTTACGTTCTACAAACATTCTACATTGCTATATTAAAATAATTTTTCAATTAATGCTTTTACGATCGTGGGTTTAGAGGAAAAAAAAAAAAAAAAAAAAAAAAAAAGAAGAAATGATGATATGATAGAAATTAATGCAAAATTTCATACTTATCATGTATGCATGTTTACCGTGCAAGACTTTAGATCAGTGATTCGAGAGAGGGAGATGTTACATACATGTTGATAATATTAATATCACTGCCACTTCTAGATGGTGGGTACAAGAAAAAAGGAAAGAAAATTAATAAACGCAAGTCGATAAAAACAACTTAACACAAAAATTTTGCATGCTTACAGTTAAAAGAAAAACCAGGGCAAACAATGTACATATATACGTAGACATATATTTACATTTGTGTACGCTCGTATATATATATATATATATATATGTATATATATATATATATATATATATATATATATAAATATGAATGTCTTTTCACATTCATTCACAGAGTTTGTAATTTTATTTCATGCACTGTATACTCTTTTGCTCCCTCTCTCTCTCTCTCTCTCTCCCTCTCTCTATTCCACCACGCTCTCCGTCTGTCTCGTTTGACTCGTCGTCAACTAACTAACTCACCGGTAGTAACTGATACCGCTTTACAGCTGATTCTTATTAACAACAACACGTATTTTGATTTCAGTATTTAAACCGCACTCAATAAATGTGTTACGTGTTAACGGGTAAACCGAGCTTCGCATTGAGCATTTAACCAATACAACATCCTTCCATAGGGGATCCTGTCTTGTCCACACAGTTTTTTTCTTTTTTTTTTTTTCGTTCTTTCTTTCTTTTAAGAAGTGGACTTAAGCAGTTGTATGAAATTATTGTTTTATGCTTTGTGTCAAATAATTCAATTCTCTATTTGAAATTTTATTTAAATCCGATAGCAAGCATTGGAAAATAATGTGCTTTTTTTAAAAAGACTCTAAGAAAAAGAAGCGTAATAGCTAAAGTGTTGATTTAATATTTTCCATTTAATTGATAAGAATCTTGAATGGCCTTAGAGCGAATCTTAGAGCGAATACCTGCCATCCACTCTGATTAGTTAATGTCAATTTATTGCATTTATTCCGGTTCGATTTAAGATAACAAATCTTTAAGCAGTGGGTGATATTCAAGTGGCAAACTATTAACGAAGTGCACAAACATATATAAAAAAAAATAATATTTGTTTTTTTTGTGTGTTTTATTGTTTTTATTGTTCAAAGCATTTCCATAAATTTTATGGATCTTCCAATCTTCCATAAAATTCGTCGTCGTATTACCTTCAAGGCCTAAACCAACAGTTCATACGTACATAGCAATTAAGTGAATATCCATTAAAACAAGCAAACACATTATACACAGTATATTCATATAATGACTTTTGAAAAGAAGGTCTTATATGGAAAATGGTCGAAAAAGTGTTCCGATCCGAACCATTTTCAATAGCGCTCGTCCATAGGCCATGAGCCATTGGGTCATTAAAATATCTCAAAAATTTGCGGCCTGTAGATTGCATATTAGACAGAGAAAGTTCGAATGACTTTCTGAATCGATCGGTATAATATATAGGATCCTTCTGGATTTTCCATATTTCCGTACAAACATAATACACCTTTGTACCACAAGTGGTGTACAAATAAATTATATGAACAAACATATTATATGAAAAAAATCTCTGCACATATGTACATCAATACAAAAATTTTGAAAAAGATCTTTCAAACGATAGCAACAAAATATAAAAGCAATTTAAGCAATTTCATGATAACGGAAGTATTATAACAAACGCGCGATTCTCCTATTCCGCCTATTGAAAAGAATAATTATTTCCTTATTCCTCTTAGAATACGCAACAGGGAAGAGATATTGCGGCTTACCGTACGGGCCGACTTCAAGTTCACATTTGCTTCCGTTCTTTGCAATAGTTGCTACGGCTATTCGGAGCAAATTATATTTGAAATTGAAACGATCACTATTCATATATATATATATATATATATATATACATATACATATACATATGGAATATTTGGAATCTTGACAAAAAGTTCACTGAACGATTTTTAGTCAAAATTTATTCTAAAACAAGAATGGGTTTCATGCTCTAAGATTATTTAAAATTTCTTCAATTACCGCGGTGAACAATAAGAAAGAGACGACATACCTTGAACACATTGCGATCACACCAATCTAATCATACGGCACATAAACGTACATATGTAAAACAGAAAAGCATAAATATTTTATTAATCGAACGCGCAACACTTGATTTTGTAAGACGCCCCCTCTGCCGTAACACTTTTTTAAAATGTTGCAACTGCGATTCCAAAAAATATTGTATTATAAAATAATTGATTGATCAATTGTTTGTGTAATAAGAAAAAGAAAAAAAAAGAAAAAAGTGCAAAATGCAAAAACAAAAACTAAAAACATCAAAAAACGTATCAAAATAAAGTTTTGTATTAAATGAACGAATCCCTCTATTAACGATGGCAAAATAGAAGCTTGTGCGAACATACTCGCAAATCCATATATATTTACAATATAAACGAATAGTTGGAAGGTTTTTGTTATTTAGATCATAGAGAAAAATTACCTATAAATAGATATATATATATGTATTTATATATATGTATGCTACATGTGCGTGTAAGAGATTTCTAATAAAAATGCCAGCAAATATTACGCAGTAGCATATGCGTACATATTTTTGATGTTGTGAAAATTGAACTTGTCAGTAATGCGCTCACTTCCAGCATATTGGTCAGAGGGCTGAAATCTCTTTGTGTGTGTGTGTGTGTGTGTGTGTTTTGGTTCTGACAAAAATTGAATATGAGGCTAACATAATAAGTACGTACGCATGTCATAGATGATATTGTTTTTAACACCGTCGAACATCCGAACGAAAACTCGAAAAAAAACATCAAAGTGAAACTTCAAATACCTCCTACGAAAATATTTGAATTGAATTAATAGATCTCTAGGCAAATCAGCTTTCAGTGTCCACTGAAAATGAAAGTACAAGAACTTGAAATTTGAGTTAGGAATGTTTCACGTTACTCGACTATACTACTTATCTCGTATCTTTCCCGTGAACATGGGATTATTCATTTTTTATTATCCTTTAATTTAATAAGAAACATGTTTTTTGCTTTCATCATCTATGGTTTGGGGGCGGAGGGGGTTAATTAGTTTTATTATCGAACAATCAAACAAATCATCAAACAAATATGCCTTGTTGTCCATAATTCATTCCATATATATACACATTTAAGACATATATGTGTATAGGATACATATATATAGATTTGATATAAAACTCTTGAACGCTCTCTCATAAACATATATATAATAAGTAGACTCTGTTAAACAAGTGAGTAGCAATGATCGTCCTGTCCACTGAGACGTACGCAATCGACAAACAAGTGTTAAACTTTTCATTTTCCTAATATAAGTATAATATGCGCACACACTAAGAATACCAGTTCGTACGCCCATATATTTTATATATGTGATTTCGATAACCAATTCATAAGGTGCACATACTTTTTTCGACGCGTTAACTGCTTAAAAAGATTTCACTTTTACAGCACCTATGAATGGTATATGCATATACGAACGTACAAGTGCGCTTATGGTGCGGTGGCATCCGCAGAATGCAGCCGCAATTGTCAAGTCTGCGGCGTATATACCGTAGTAAACGTTTTCGATAATTATGCATTTATGAATGTGCCCATGATTTCCTTTTATGTAACTTTATGCTTTATGGAATGTCAGCATTGTTTCGTGTAAGAATATTTCGGAATATTTGCATGTATCAGAAATTTCATTATTTTTATCCCCTACACTATAAATTTGGTTAACATTTATTATAAAACTTAACATGTACACGTAAGACGTATCTATGAATGTAAATATCTGAATGTAAACGAAATCTATTCTCTTTAACATTTTAAAAAACGTTTGCATTCATAAACTTCCCGCTTGCATCTTTTGTGAATTGCCATTCAATCAGTTTTCGTACATTGCTTGATGTAATTCGATCCCAAGCAGGCACAAAGTAAACATATTTAGTATAATGAATCAATTCGCTTTAGTCCTTAGTCAGCGTTCATTCATTCGTCAAACTTTTGTCCCGTTTTTCATACGTCATCTTTTCTGTTTCGAAACGAAAAACCATTTGAATATATTATCGTCCAGCAAACCCGACTATTATATGACACTTTGTGTAATACCATTCTCCACCTATTTCCGTCATGAAATGTCGACTTTATAACGATATAAAGATCCGTCATGGTATCCGTGAAAACCCCAATACGAGGAATTGCCCGAAAAATAGACTCATTTAATCCAGGTTTACAGCGTTAAATATATTTCTGTGAAACAATTACTTCATACCACCTCGCTGCCATATAGCACTTTATTTCTTCGAAGGATATTTAACATTTTATATGATAGAGGACGCTTTCATCAAAATCCCTCTCAAAATTTTTCACATTTAGGTTCACATTACGTTTAGGCCAAAATAATGTTCTTCATCCGTTCCGATTGAGAAATATTGAAAATGAATAGTTTTTTTCATATGATAGGTTTTTCAAAGTGCAATAATCCCCTTACGATCCATATTTGCTAGCGTTCTTCCTTGGATCCAAACATTTAAATTTCATAGATTTTATTAAGAGAATCTCTAAAATTGTGACCTGTTCAGACAACAAAGGGACAGACGGACAGATAACGTTTGTTGCGATTCAAAAAGTTATTCGAAATCGGTAATAAAAAGTGAGTCTATCTCTTCACTTCACAGTGCTCTTCACTGCACAGAACTCGAATAAACTTAATATGTCCTTAGTGAACAACAAATACCATAAGCGGATAACCACTTCATCTCCTGTCCTTGTTCATTCTTCATTCGAAATACAGGCAGCCCCTAACTGATCATATTATTGATACCCCTAAGTGGTCAATTATTGACGAACAGTTTGTTGTGCCTTCAGTTGAAGAGGAGACCCTCACTGCTTTACAGTTGACGGTAAAGCAACCTGTGTACAAAATATTCTGAGAAGTAGAACTTTTTCTTACAGCACTGTAATAAAATGGCGGCATATAGTCTGATATTCGCCAAATGATTTGCTAAATGAAAGATATTCTCTAGGTATTGTTTCTTATTGCAAGACCATTCGGTCAACTCATAAAGGCCGCCATTTCGGTAGGCATAACTTGTGCTTCTTATTGCGGTAGCAAATGTTGTTATTAGATTCTTTGTCACTACTTTTCCGAATATTAAGAATGCTTTAAATTTTTTCCCCATTTTTTTAAAACTAATTGATTAATTAATTAATTAATCATTTGCTCTCATCTATGAAACATACGCTTGATCAATACAGAAAATTATAAAATTGCGAGTATGGAGATGAATTTTATTTATCTATCGAACTCGTACGACAACTACAAGTGCGTATTGTTAAGCATAAAGTAGGCGTTACATACGTGGCAGCTAGCCCCGATAAGTGTTTGCTTCACTTGGCTTTCAGATAAAGTAAATCAGGTTTAGGTATTAAATAAAAAAAAGCAAAATTCAGTTGAAGATTTTTAAGTCGACGATAAGCCAATGACTTGAGTAAATGTCAAAAAATAAATCGACAAACTGATGAATTGAACAATGAACATTTACAAACACATTACTTGTGAATTGTCAGCAATTACGCAAGTTTCGAGTGTCGTGGATGTTCGTCCACAGCAAATGTTGGACAGGCACATAAAAGACTTGTGTATACCGGCTAAGTCCTTTACCAGCGCCACAAACCTCTCTTAGTGTTTCTCGCCCACTAGACATGCAATTGCCAGCAAAGCGTACGGCAGACTACCGCACCTCGCCGTTCTGCTCGCTTTTGGAATAATGCGCCAGCAGTGGTCTTCTCCACCCTGCCCGGTGTTTCCGCTTTTGATTCAAACGTACACAAGCACTACTCTCTCTTTCGTTAATAAACGATACAGAATTTTCTAATTTATTTGCAATATTTTGCAAATATTAAACTTTTTGTTACGTTCAGTCAGTCCATCAACAGTAGTATTCATACCTTACCCTACACCACTTGTGGTACTTACGGCTGTATATGTAAGTTTATGCCGGTGTATGCAACACTCACCCGTGAAAGGCCCACCTTTCAGTGTACCGATCGATTCAGAAAGTGATTCTAAACTTCTTTGTCCAGCTGTCCATCTAATGTTTAATCTATAGATCGCAATTTTTAAAATATTTTGATAAAATTTGGTACACCGATACTTCGGCTCGGATAACTTATGGAACATTTCTCACATAAGTCCTTGGTGTTGAAAGGCCAATATATAGATAATTGCAGGGCGGTAGAAGTACCTTAATGGTGGTTCACTATAATCTTTTTACTTGTTTTTTATGTATTTAAAATGAAATCTTCAAATAAGTGTGTTTTGGTTTTCGAAATCCACGTGACCGCAATCCGTCATTCGTCGGATCGTGCAAATTTTGCCGCTGGTCTGCTGTTTAAGTTATTAGGGCAATGCAAGCAATATCAGATCATACTTAGAGACAAATTAATCAATTGGAAAATGCATTTTGCACTCAAGTATTCTATTTAAACATTGGACGAGAAAATAGCATTTGCGACCCAGTCACAATCGTAATCCCTTCAATTACACAAGCTACAGCCTCTTCATCAGCACTGATTTTCCTATTATTATTGAGTATATTAAGTCAATTTCTAACGACGCCCATACGGAAGTAACCAAATATTATATATGGAATGAATATTTTACTTGCCTACGTTGTGCAAACGAAAAATCCTTCACCTTTTTCTACCCCTGCACTTTTTATTAAACAAATCCATCGTGCATGGATGGACGGAAAAATAGGTGCAAGGTGTATTTCTCAGTTCCATGCCACAGAAATTGTGGAAGATAACTGCCACAAAGCCCCCATAACATTTTCACGTGTCGCAAAATTTTTGTTCACAATTGATTCCGGGAATCCCACGTGAGCTAGCTCTTGCCGTACGAAGTTGAGAGCTATTAGCTTGCTTTAGTAGCTTTTTCATGTGGACCTGTATGTGTTTTGCAATGCATTCCCGTAAAAGTGGATCGTAAAGTTAAATCGCATTTCTTGAGAAGGAAGACAAGTCGACGCCCACTTTGTTGATTGTAGCGAAAAAGAGAGACCGCTAGTTCGTTAGCTTCGAAATTAGGGAAAAACGCATAAATTCATTACCGCATCACTAGACCGATTACAGAACTTTGTCACGAACGTTATATAATGTATACTACATGCTGTATACTGTGATATGCTATGATCGCGTCTTTAGTATTATCAGCGAGTAGTGTAGATATGAGAACAACGATCATTTGCTGTTTTCCTTGGCATCATCACACACACGGCAAAATAAAATCGGAAATACACCTTCAATATTATAATTCATTATCTTTTTTCGAAAACGTGCATAAGCAAGAAGAAAAACGAAAAGAAAAACAAAAACTTAAACATGTTCCCCAGAATTGCTAAGGAAGATGCGTAGCAGCTGATGTTAATTTGTTCTTAAATTTGCACCCTTTACGAGTTTATTAGCTTTATGTAGTGTGTAGTTCATATGCAATGCCTGTTACGTCTCATTTAGTTGCCGATCACAAGATTCGCTTAGTGAAACTAAGATAATTGTATAAAAAAGTAACGAGACATACGATCAAGAATTAAATAGAAAATGGGCGACGTTGATGTATTATCGACGCGTTTTAAATCGCGCTTGCATTTGCAAAGTAAAACTATCGGAGCTGATCGTATAAAAAGAGCCAAAGAAAATAATGAAGATATCGCAGTGTTAAGCATGTTTTTACCGAACGCTTCAGCTCGAGAAGAAAATCGCAGTTTTTATTGCACTCTTGGTGATCATTGCCGCCTAGGTGATCCGAAATTGACAAAAGCAGGTAAAGTCTATGGATCTTCGCATGTGAAATAAATTTGCTAATCTACTATTACGTATTTCAAAAGCCAACGACTTTAGTTGCAACGATTCGATGTACTTGACAGTGGACGCAAGGCAGAATTTTCAAAAAAAAAGAAATGTTTAACTGAAGCTAACTAAGTTTCAATAAAACCTCCTTAAGCTCAAGATGAAATAAACTGTCTTTGGCACACGTTGGCTTGGTAACATATATAGACGCGTACTACTCCCTGTCTTGCTTCATGCAATTTTTGAGTGCTGCTGATATTACAACAAATAGCGATTGTTTTTAGGGCAATCGATATTTTGTTGTGTGTCACTGTTACAATGTCATTTTCGCCATAAAATTTTCCAACATTTCTCGTTTGCCTTAAATCGCGTGACAAAACCGTCGAAAACTAATCTAATTGTAAAACTAAAAAGCAAAAAAAAGAAAAAGTCATTTATTTTGAAAAGCTTCATGCTCTTCCACTTATAAAGACGATTGATAAAAAGCAATTTTCATTAAAGCTACCTACCTATGAATGCCATATATATGCACATATTGGAAATTTGAAATTATTTTGTTTGTTTTTTCTCTTTCATATAATTTCAGGCACCAAGAAAATGGAATACAAGACTAGGCAATGGCATGAAAATTGTTTCTGCTGTTGCGTATGCAAAATTGCCATTGGCACCAAATCGTTCATCCCTAGAGAACAGGAGATCTATTGTGCCAGTTGCTACGAGGAAAAGTTTGCTACTCGTTGCATTAAATGTAACAAGGTAAGCAAAGAATGAACACATACACATCTTCGACTACGATCGTCGCTTGTCTTTCACGGAGATTATCATTACATATATATATATATATATATATATTTGTGTTAGGAAAGGGAATGGAGAAAGGGATTTTCAATATTTTCAATTAGTATTTCGGTAGAACAGCAACATTTTGAAACCATCTGCAAAACGATTACGGAATTTTTCAGACTTCCGTGCGGGTGCTTTTCCTCCACATAATTTAATTTTCCATGAATTATGTTTCCTTTGCTTATCGATCATTTCTTTCAGGGGACATCCCCTGACTGATTCTTGCCTTATAATGGGGGAAAATACCTTTTCTCTACCCGCAGTAGCAAAGGTCTTTTCACAAGCTGCTGATTTGCTCTGGTGCATGCCTTCCATGCAACGGCAGTCAAACTTGTTATTTTGTTTACGAATTCGAATAATAAATAACACGTCGCTCACGTCAGAAATTCCGAAAGCACAAAGATATCATCCTTCAGAAAAAAATTCATATTACTTTTAGGAACTGTCTGTCCTCACAGGCTGCCTATTGAACTTTAATATCATTTCGATCATTTGTCTACAAGCGTCTATTACCTACCAGTTGGCAAATTTCTCTGAAAACGACACTCCGGGGAGAAAGATTGAAATCAAATGATAGGCACATCGCAATAACCGAAGAGTATTTTGAGAACTTTTCTTAAACCTTCTGTAAATGGAGGCTTTGAAATATTTGAGAAACGTTGGATCGACTATGCTGTCGA
This sequence comes from Glossina pallidipes, assembly GCA_000688715.1. NCBI lineage: Eukaryota > Metazoa > Arthropoda > Insecta > Diptera > Glossinidae > Glossina > Glossina pallidipes. Next base: position 2,841,886 of record KK499766.1, read on the forward strand.
ATCAAAACGAAATTAAAAAAGGAACGTTTTTTTTTGCATACTTAGTCTCGAGAATTATTAACTGATGTAATATAATAATTTTAAGATGCACCTTTCAGGAGAATGCATTGCATCTTTCAGATATTGGAATAACGATTTTGTCTTAAGGCGTACTCATCATACCATCTTTGCATGAATGTTAAATCATTTGATTTATTATTTAAATGCAAACTATTATCATTATCAGGTCATTACTTCTGGTGGTGTGACTTATAAAAACGAGCCTTGGCATCGTGAGTGCTTTACGTGCACTCATTGCAATATTATATTAGCTGGTCAGCGTTTCACCAGCCGCGATGAGAAACCCTATTGTGCTGAATGTTTCGGTGAACTGTTCGCTAAACGCTGTACATCGTGTGTTAAGCCCATAACCGGTAAAATATGTTGCACGATATTTATTGCCTCTAAGTCAATCTTGCATCTAATTTGATATCATAATTTTATATATAGGTATTGGCGGCACTCGTTTTATATCATTTGAAGATCGTCACTGGCATCATGATTGTTTCGTTTGTGCCAGCTGCAAGACAACTCTAGTCGGTCGTGGTTTCATCACCGATGGACCCGATATCATTTGTCCTGAATGCGCCAAGCAAAAATTAATGTAAATCTTTCAAAAAAAAAAAAAAAAGAAAAAAAGAGAAAGAGAAAACAAACAGCTTCTATTACATGTAATGTTGGACACCGGACAGAAGCGACAGAAGAGCCAACAGAACATTAAAATAAGCGATATGTAATCAAATATAGAGCAATAATTAAAGCGTAATTGGAAATCGAAGAAGAAACAAAAATTCTATTAGATGAAAAAGAAAAAAAAAAAAAAACATATTCTGACAGTGAGGCTGCTTTAATTAAAAAATCACAAAAGTGCTTATTTAGCTAAACTGATGCGAAAAGCTATAAAAAGTAAAATGTATCTTTATTTCTTTCTTCCAGTTTTTTTTTTTTTCAACATATTTTCTTTCTTAGTTTTTGTCAATAAAAACAAACCAATTAACAATTAATTAATATAAAATTATTTTTTAGGTTTCTTGTTTTTAGTTATTTTATCTTTTCTTATCTTTTTTTTTCTTAATTTAGTTGTTACTTGAAAAGCAAACTACTCTTGTCTTTAATTCAAAACTACTTTCAATACGATAGTGATTTGGTTTACATTTACATTTATTTTTGTAAGCTATAAGTAAAATTTCAAACACATACATTTACACGCCTTATATATGTATATATATCTATATATATATATATATATGTACGCAAACGCATACACCTACATACTCGCAAACTTGCACACAAACACGCTGAACATGATGACAAATAAAACAACCATAAACTACAAGTACACCGCGTCCAATCTCTTGTTATATCTAATGGAATAAAATATTAAAAAAAAATAAATAAATAAATAAATAAAAAAATAAAAGAAGCCGAAACATTTTTTAAACTTTATTGATTTAAAAACTGCACAATCAAGTGGAAAGAACACAAATATTTTCTAATTATTTTATTTGCTTAGAACAGATTTACTTTTGCTTAATCCTATTAAAATCATTGTATTACTAATTATATATATTTAAAAAACAAAACAATTCGACCGCAATTGTATTTACAAAAACAAAATAATAATAATAATAATAATAATAACAATTCAATAAATGCATTATGATTGAAACAACAATAACTGAATATTACTTTCGCCTAAACAAGACGGCTGCAGTTGTCAGATCTGTATGTAATAAACTTTCCCCCTTGATCCGTACGCAATGAAGTTGCTCCCTATCATGAATTGCCTAAAGCAGCAAATGTGTGACATGAACATTTATCAAAAAAAATCGAATACAAGAAATTCTTTGAGCAGAAATAGCTTTGTATGACGTGGTAGCAGTGTTTTTGATCAACTAATAACACTGGAATTAACTCAGATATATATCATATAATTATTACCTCAAAAGGCTGACGAATTTGTGGCTTAGCTTGTCTCATCACTTATCACTATCAGCTATCAGCTAATCGTAAAAACTACTAAACATTAAAATTAATCCATGCCTTCATTTACAATCAGCGAAATTCTGGAAATTCGAAATCTACCCATTAATGCTATTTGCATATGTGATCCTTACATTTATACTATCACGTATATACTCTTTTACGTGTTACATGTTCAACAACAGTCAACTTATATCAAACATTATTACATAAATACATTTTTATTAATATTATAAGCGAGAAGCGCACATTTGATTTGCAATATGATAAATCAACGTACACGACTATCTAATTTTTGTTGAAAACGTAATTCCACGAAATATCACAAAAGCATAGAATAATATGGAAGCAAACAAAGATTGTGTCGGCGCTTATCCGTGGCTGTCGTAGCAAACAATTTTTTACAGAGTTTTACCAACTTATTGTCAACAACACTTCCATCTGTAAGGAAAAGTTCTTCTCATCGAATAGTTCGCAAATACCACACTTTCCATGCCCATGTTTTCCTTAATTCTCCTATTGCTATGATACTTTTCTTGATCCTCAACGGTATAATAATCGTTAATGTTTCTGCAAGTGACATAAAGAGAATTGAAAAGATCATTGTAAAGCTATAAAAGGATTAATTAATAGGGGGACATTAGGAAGGAACATGTAAAAGCGAAAGTACTGCTATCAAAAGCGGAAGCAATGCTACAATTAGAAAAATGTACTGTTGACCTACGCACACTACGCACGGAGCCTGAACTGAAATGACAACTCGGCGAGCAGCTAATCAAAGGTGCGGAGGACATTCCGTGTACGAATTCCAAAGTAATGTTGACCGAAACGAAGAGGCCGCCAACGGTTGAGGAGCGTGGCAAAGTAATAAACCAAGACGGTTGATATAGATCGCTCGCCGCTATACAACAGCAGCAAAAACAAAATATATTAAAAATGGGCGGCAACGAGCCCAGAATGGCATCAAAACTTATCATCAAAGTCCGACAATCAAAAGCAGGGACAACAACATCTTTGAGGAGAGGGCTGAGGGAAATTATTCAAATGATTTTGGAGGAAAAAAGAGCAGGCTTCCGTTCTGCTATCGATGTTGTTGCAAGGAAATGCGACAACAAGTCAGTGAAGAAGGGAAGCCATCTAGAATTGTCTACGCACTATCAGAAGGCAAACCACACAGGCAGATCTACACTACCGAAATCGAATGCCTACACCATCATCATGAGAGAATACCGGAAAGGCGTCAAGCCGGGATTACCGTTGCGGCACGAAAAGCGCTAAAAAAATTTAACAGATACTATAACGAGAGTAGGATGGCAGAAATCAGTATCAGCACGGATTCATGTTTTAACCCAAGCAACAGTCTTTATCAAAACAAATTGAATGGCATCATTTCTATAACCACTTTCGGCATAAGTTCTAATTTTGAAAAAGTCGTTTCATGAAAACAGTTTTTTGTCATATTAAATTGATGTGAAAAATTTGGATCCAATTGTCCGATCTTTCAAAATCTCCCGTACAATCATTGCTACGATAAGCGCGCTTTTTCATGACATTACGGACTAATTATTATTATTTTATCATAAAAATGAGTCGATCACGACAATTTGGCATAGAGATTAACGGTGAAGGAGAAATTGAAGAGGTTTTTTTGAAAAATATGAACGATACGATCTGTAACAAGAAAACTCATTTTTCGAAATATTAATTACATCTATTCATATTTTTGCCCTCGAGCGGTTGCCATAGAAAGTGTGCCTATACACGGGAACCAGGCCAACGTTTTTTCGTAACATTTCCCATAATTCGTAAATGATGCTGTGAGCAGATGAATGTCCCATTTTAATTTAAAGGGAGTCGTACTGTACATCTGCAACGTGAGAGGAACATCTAAACAATCGCAGTCCGTATACAAGTACTTGTTCATGATATAATAGACACGTATACAAGTACAACATAAATCGCACTTCCAATAAGTTTATATAAAAAATTTAATCATTATAGATTCATTTTTTCATTCATATTTTAAATTTTTCATAGCTATGCGGTTATATTTATTCAGATGCTGACGCAGGTTTGGAAAAGCGATCTTACCCAATATTGTCTGTTTTCATGCTTGCGATCAAGCAATTCTTTCCCTTCACTTAACTCTATCAGCAAAAAATGATGTTTTTCGTTTACTCATACGTACTTACAACTTATGGTCTAAAAAGTCGCAGTCAGTCAGTGCTGTTACTAATTTTTACTTCCACTTACAATATAATTAGCAATTCGCAATTCCTAAATACCAATTTTCTATTTACTCAGTTAAGACTATAAGAAGGGGAGCAGACAAATTTATAATGGCCACCGAAAACAATGACAAAATACCTTTGAAGCAGGCTGAAATAGCCATTAGACGTTTTAATGACATGACCACACCACATCATTTAGGTCTGTTGAAAAATCACCGCAGTAATATAGAGAAGAGTTTAGCTCTTGGTAATTGGAGTAAAATTAAAAAGGAAGAAATCAATGCTATGCGTGTTATAAAGCAAGTGAAAAACTTATTATTAGAAATGGATGATTTAAGGGCAAAAGTGCGTGATGAAGATTTGGAAAAATTTGATAAAATGATGGATCTAGGCAAACAGAAAGCTTTTGAAGAAATGAAAGAATATATGAGTAAGGATATTGAATCACTTAATTAAGTATATAAATAATATATCGGTTTTCGAAAACTTAGATTTACAGTTAAAAGCTCCTACAAATTATAAACGTCGCACTGGATATTCTAACGGCGAGGGCACTGACGAGCATAATATGGATTTGTTATCACCAGTAGACATTACTCAGAATCAGGCATATTGTCAAATAATACCAGAAATTGAAGCCAAGCAATAAAGACCACTTATTTTAAAATTCAAATAATTTCCAAATTATGGATCAATTAATACACAAAAAATCTCCGATGGTGTCATAAGATTTAAGCAGATTATAAAGATTAGCAAGATTATTATTTTTTTACAAATTTGTTGTTTATATATAGGTTGATTTCTTTATTTGTGGTTCTGGAACCATATGGTTTTGCTTACATTTTCTTGTAAAACAATATGGTAGCGCGACTGCACATTGTGTTACAACTTGGGAGTTTTTAGCCCGAGAACGAAAGCAATCTGTCTGTATATATTTCAATTTATTTCCGGATGTACATGCACGAATTTATTTTACTGCATCTGCGCTACCAACAAATGAATTGGTTAACATATTTTCTTAAACTGCCTTATTAAAATATTTATTTACAAAATATATAGATATTAAATAAATCAAATCAATGTATATTTATATATTTTAAAATGGAAATGAATCGATTTTATTGCTCGTTTTTCATGTCTTGCATATAGGATAAACCAAAATTTAAATCAAATAATATGAAAACCTTTCAGTTAGTAGCAAATAAACATAAATTTCAAAAAAATCGTCCTCATGACTTTTAAGCTTTTTTTCTTTCAATTTTTAGTTATATATATAGAAGCATATATACAAAACCATATATTTCCAATTCATACAAAGCTTCATGCGAGGTTGAATTTTCACCCCAAAAAACGTGATTACGCTCCATTGTATTGGGCACTTAGTTTTTTAATGTAATCCCGTAAAATCCCATATCAGCATATTTGCTTCATGTTATGAACCTGCTTCGTGGCTTGGCAACTCTAAGTTAGTGCATGTGTTGGCCAAGTCTGTAAAATTTAATAATAAGAAGTATATAAAAGCGAAATTTCACCATTAGAATAAAATTTATATAAATATCTTTGATATTGTGCCGTTTATTTCGTAGAAAGAGAAACTCAATCAATTTGTAAACCATGGTGTTGGCCGAAAGCGAAAAGGTAATTATTCTTTGCTCCTATTGGCACAGTTTTAAGAATAATGAGGCAATTCGATCAGTACAAATTTTCCAATATGCATGCATGAGTGTTTGTAATTATAATGCATTTTGTGATGCAAAAAGAAGTCAATTTTTTTATTGCCAAAAATAGCCGTTTTTGTTGAAACCGCGTGGATGGCTGCATTTAAGAACCAAATATTTAATTGTCCAATTCTCTGTAAAGATATCTTCGTTTCTTGCGTGAACCGCAAGAGAAAATTTTTACATTAACAATTGTTTAATCTATATTACTGTAATGTTTAGGCAGACTACCGTTGCGATCACTCAACGTCAGGTAGTAAATTTAAGAGAAGTTTACAAGCTCGCAATAGAGAAATTTATGAGAAATTAAATAATTAAAAAATCTTATTGTATCGAATGTGGTGGTTTTGTTTTTTCTTGGATGCCGGATAAAAGAATCATTTTTTATAAAGCTCTTATAATGTTAAGTTCCGAATATGTATTTAGTATAATCTATAAGTAATTAACGAAAATATTTGAAAAATTTCAGTATATGTGAGACAGCGGTACGTAATCATTGTGGGCATGTGGATTGCTGAAAGGCGACCGTGGATAGTGGCTCGTCGTAACTCCAGCTTGATCAAGGTTGTGTGCATCACATTTCTTTTTGTGGCCTATTATTTATACTGATAATCAGTATTTTAACGCGCGCAACGTAGTTATGCAAAAATATTATTGTATGTCCCAATCCAATCTTAAAATTTTCCATTCAATTAGGGTAATTCGAAATTGCTTTCATTAATATACACAATAATGTAAACAGACATATATGTAAGTGAATTACTTGGAAACTTACTCAGCTTACTTATTTATGTTTACTTAGTTACTTATGTTTCAGTAAATTATAAGATTTTAACCCGGTTTTTGCCTATTTTGGGCTGGAAACATATTATCGAACCAAAATGCTCCATACAGTATGTAAAATGTGTTTATATAAAGTATATTTTTTTTATGTAAATAGGTGTATTCTATATATATCTAGCAGCTGCAGGGTATTCTTGATGTCGATCCAATTCTATGTGTCCTTCGCTTGTGTGCTATTGCGATTTTTGATGTTGCGAAAAATGAGGAAAAGACTGCAATATTTCATTATCGGATTCAGTTACGAAGTGGGGTTATTTAACAGTCGTCCTTTGTCAAAGGTTACTTTACTCTAATGTTGGGTTACCCGTAATGTTCACAAAATTTGCTTATAAATCTATTGTTTGAGTAGAAACCTTTATGCACAAGTTTTTTCCTCATTCAAATAATTGTGTTTTGGTATAAGAAGTGATCAAAACGTATAAATAAGTCACCAATTAGTTGTAGATGTGTGAGAAGTATCCCAGAATGTGTTGCAGAGTGTGACAAACTTGATTGTTATCAGTGTTTTTGGTTAGCTTGTATCGCATAGGCAGTTGTGGAAACTTCTATTTTTATACCCCCCAATAATTTCATTTTGTGTTTTTTCCATAGTGTATGTAACACCCTAAAGAACACTCTACAAAGTATCTATATTGTTGATCAGCGTGAAATTCTGACTTAATTTAGCCATATCCGTCCGTCCGTGTAGAACATTGGAAGTTTCTGCACGCAAGATGGTATTGAAAATGGGCCAAATTGGTCAGAACAGAAGTGCGCAGTTCAGCGTAAACTAAACGCAACTCCGTTGTTTTAACAAAAATTTTTGGATTTTCGGACATTCCCCGGAAATAAAAGATACAAGGCTGAAATTCTTCACATTTACTTTGCAAAGCACTATACTCTTTACGTCCGAAAATGGAAACAATCGACCATGCTCACACAAAGTTACAAGCAATTAAATTTTATTTTTTTCAATTTTTTGACGTCCTATGCTTATGTATCATAGGGCAAAGAAGACAGAATGTTTAAAATTATTTTGTATATTTCTCAAATAAAGATTTATCATAACATATGGCAGACACCGTGCTAAGTTTTTTCTTAATAATACCAGCGATATGGGTATCAAATAAAATAACTTGGAGAGTAGAATGCGAAAAAAGTAGTGATGGGTATGCGACATTCAGCCCTCGCCGAATATAACTTTCTTACTTGTTCTTTCTTAAACCTATTCCCAAGTAATTTCGATTTATTATGAAATTCCTTAAATTACTTTGCGTTATTGGTTCACTTATACCAAGTCCCAGGAATAGGCATAAAAACTATCTCCAATTGGAAAGCAATTGGCATTCAAAATTGTTGCGCATTGTCTGTCCGGTGCCTCAAGGTGCCGCAAGCCCAAAAATGTAATATCAATATATAAAAGGATTTGAATAGTGCTTCTATTTGAAGAAAGCGTTGCAATTGTAATTTTTAAACGAAAAATAAAAACTTCAATACTTAGTATCTAAAGCCCTTGGAAACCTTATTTGTAGCATCCGCCTGTTTTTGCTATGATAACGATACAACATATGTCGCTTAACTGCCACTGCCACGACATGGATAGGTGAAAGAGGGAAATTTTTTCAATTGGAAAATTCAAAATAAATATTTTTCGTCACTTTCTTTACACGATAGAGAGACGCCGTTTACTTTTCACACTGAAGTAACCGAAAAACTTTGCAAAAATTACAAGCCAACCTAAAAAGAAGTAAAGAATTAGTTCGTATAAATTGACGATTAATTGTTATTTCATCTGATTTGACATCGTGAATGAACTTTTGGAATCAACAAGTGTCTTCTTATTTAGCGCTTAAGCGAGTAGCGAATAGCATGAAGTGGATAAAAACAAGTGTCCGGCTGGCATTGGACTATTCGAAACAATTGCTTGTTATAAACAATGCAAAAAAAAAAAAATCCGTTGCAGTTATCGTTCCTCAAAGATTGTCTTTAGCTATTGACAACAAACTTCAGCTGAACTCGACTCTGACATCCACGTTTTCTATACCAATTTTCACGATTGACGATTCAGAACGCGATCTAATCCGTAAACTTTATGGTTATGAGGTCTCAAATGCGTACATTTTCGTCCGCTTACGTAAACATGTATGTAAAAATGTGTTTTTCGTACAGAAACAAGCATTCTTTCCTTTACGTTAGCTATTGCTAATTATATAGGTTGTATGCCGCTCGGTCAATATTTATTTCACAGTTTAATTTTAATAATCCTGCGTAGTGTGAAAATGGCTCTAATTGAACTAACTATTTTTATTTATTACAGTCACAACGCAACGAGAAGGATGGACCAATAAATTGTTTAACGTATAACGAAAAATTTTTGTTTGCGCGTGTGCTATATTTTTTAATGTCCACCATTAATTCGTATATATATAAGCACCAATATGTATCCTATATGATCGCAACAATAGACAATGCAAACAAAAAATATTTAAAACAAATAAAAATGTCGTAGTGGACCGCGGCCCATCACTAAATGTCGCATAACGCACTGCACGCAATACATTTATTCGCTGTATGACGACTTTTCAAAATAAAGCGTTACATGGGGAGTGGTCGAAAAAGTCCGTTTTCAATCATTTTCAATGGTGTTCGTCCTTGGGGCAAAGCACGTCAGTGCACCAAATTGAAGAATACGATACGAACAAACGGATGGACAAGCTTGGAATAATCCTTTAGCGACATCGGCCGCAGAAACTTGGTACACCATTATATGACATGTATGTTGCAGGGTGTAATAACATTTGGGGCCACACCTAATGGATAATTATTTTGGAAAGAAGTTTCCTTCCTTGAGTAAGCATTTCATTAAGTTGACTCCTAATTGCGCAGAACAAAAGTACAGCAAGACGGACAGCTGCAGACAGACAAACGTGGTGAAATTGAAGGCGCTATTTAGGATGACATTAGAACAACGGAAATCGCTTAAAAACCAACCGTGGTTTTTGGAAAAAACCAAGTCTTTGGATTCGATAGAAAGGCTTTGGTTTTAATGCGTATAACTGCACTTTTTTTAAGAATATTAATGCAACAATAAGCTGGCATTCGAAGGTCACCCTTGAGCATAGCATCTAAACGTGCAACCTAAAATTTTTGAACACATAATTAAGGTCTAAGCGTACTTGAAATTATTTTCATGTGTCGATGCAAACTGGCCAAGTTAACAACAATTTTCCATATTGTTTTACAACTTAGGCAATTCCATCGACCCGATGTTGACGCAAATTCCTTAACTACCTTAATAAAATATCTGGTTTTGATTATCATTATCCAATTTCGCCATCTACAGAGTTATTAATTAAAAAAAAAAGAAAAAACAAAAACAAACTGTATTTCCACTCGCGGTTGATTGCTATTACATTTGCCTAACATGAGGTACATTTTGTAAAATTTGAGATAGTTTTCGCAGAATGTCGGCATTGTTTGCAACTGGACATGTACGTATATACGTATGTAAGAGAACTATATAAAATACTGCCTTACAATGTTTTATCAATTTTTATATAGATTTCTGCTATAAAAAAAAATATTCTAGGAATCGTTACACAAAAATGTGTGGAAAGAATCTTTCGTGCGAACGGCTATGTTATTACGATGTTATGCTAGATGTAGTGATATTCATTTTGCTGTACATTATTGCAATTTGCTCGTTATATACACCTACGGATATTGCGAATATGTTTACTTTGTTACCGCGTAGGCGAAAGGCGTTCACGTGCAAGCGACGATGTCCGCCCATCTACTCTGTCGAACTTCTGCACCGTCCGCAAGTATGCACATGTATGCCAATAGTTAACAAACAGAACCAATGTGAGAATAAAACTAAAAATGATCGTTAACTTTACGAGCCTAATAGATAATGATCGGAACTCTGTACGTAAAAGTGATATATATATGTAGTAAAATGGCCACGAATAGGAAAAAGAATTTTTCAGGTTATACGTACTTATGTACGTGGTCGCTTATGTCAGCCAGTATGCAACAAGATTCGTTCTCAAACTCTGATTGTAGCTCAGGTAATTGCTTTCCTTCATGTATGTCCGCTAATTCCTTTCTGTCCGTTAATCGTTGCCTTTTACTGTTACAAATATCAACTAATACATGCTCTCTATCCGCTCATCAGTACACTTAAGCAAAAACCGAGTTGATAAAAATAAATTGAAATCCTGGAACAAAGATGCAATGAAATCGATCGACATCTTTTAGTAGTTGCAATATATATATAAAATTGATGGACAGTATTTTTGATTTGCGAAGTGAGTGTTAAAGAAAACAAACAAAAACAGAAAAAGAAAAAGAAGAAAGGAACAAAGTAAAACTTCACTGTATTTTCATTTTTCGTGGTACAACATATGCATGTACATACATATTTTTATGTATATGTATATGTATATGTATACAAATAAGAAACTTATGCGTATGTTTGTGCGCTTGTTTAACTTCTCTTTGTTGATCGCTTGAATTAAGTTTGAGTAAAATATCAACGTCCGTCTGTACGCGATATGCGTGTTTAGTATAGTGAATGCCCGCATTCCAGTGAGCAATAATCTCTGCAATATTTACTCGTTAATGGAGTGTTAGTACGAAAGCAGACACCACTCTTAAAACACGTCTCAGAAAGCCAAATGGATTTGCGCATTGAGAAAGTCTACTGACAGGGAAATCACTGGAAAACCAACCTTACTTACTTACTTACTGTGCTTGAAAGAAAATTTACTAGTTCCAAGTTTGCCTCGAAATTTTCATATCAAATAAAAAAACACATAAATACTAATTGTGATTTTTATAAAATAAAAATTTCGTTTAACTCCAGTTTGTTTCGTTATTAAAAATTTTTTCTCTCAAATAGTCCTCAAAAATACATATATAATTTCGGATATTTGAAAAAAGACGAAAATTTGTGAAAGCAGCACGAGCAACAGCAAAATAGAAGCGAATAAAGCCAGCAATATTTTTATATATACATTCGTGAGGAAAATCTTTTAAAGAGGAAAATACACGTAAAGAAAACGCAGTGAACGAAGATAATCGGAGGCTGAGAAGATTAGTAACAAATCAACGAGATAAAGCAGAGTAAAGAGAGCTGAGAAGGAGATAGGCCAGCATTTTTGTATCGGCAACCAACCCCGTTAGCAAGCCAAGGAGCTTCGTTTACTTAGCACCAATTTTGGGATCAGTCACAGACTATACGGGGGAGTTCGATTTTACTGGAGTCGCACACGATCGACCTGCAGAATCCACCGTATACCGTTGCTTGCTACTTACTTACGAATATCAGTTTGTCTTTTGTTTTTCTTTGCTTACACTAATTTTGTGGAGAGAATTTATATAATACTCTCCGCTCTTCTTTCCGCGTGAAAGGCAAAGAAGCGTTTGTTTGTTTTCTGTTTTCTTGTCGTTCATATACACCACACCCCACGAAAACTTTACGTACCTTTTGTTATAAAAACAAACCGAGCATCGCTTACGATATCTGTTTTTTTTTTTTTTTTTTTTATTTGATTTCATATTTGTGTCATGATGTTTCAAAGCGACTTTCATAGAAAGAAAAATTTTGCAAATCCCAATCTGTTCAACGTAAGATAACGCTCAACGAATGTTAATTTTTTTTTAAATTTCTCTAAATAAAAGACAATGTGTCTCTCTTATATCGTTAGAATTCTAATCCACCGAAGGAAAATGGGCCTGCGGTCCAGCCAGCGTCGACAGCTGGTCGTCCCGATAACAAGGAAGAGAATAAAGAACAAGAAGAGGTTCGTACAGAACACTTGCTTAAACATCCTTTGCAGAATACGTGGACCTTATGGTACTTGGAAAATGACCGCACCAAATCCTGGGAGGATATGCAAAACGAGATCATGAGTTTCGATACCGTAGAAGATTTCTGGAGGTAATTAATTAATCGCCTTTTTTGTCATAGAAAATCTTAAGAAATAAAAATACCGATCAAACTTTTTCAGCCTCTATAACCACATTAAACCACCATCCGATATTAAGATTGGCAGCGATTATTCGCTGTTCAAAAAGGGAATTCGGTAATGTTGTACATTTCATTGCTACGCATAAGTATATAAATATAGTAAAATAATACAAAAAACAAAATTCGTTTTACAGACCAATGTGGGAAGACGCAGCTAATAAAAAAGGAGGCCGTTGGGTTATCACTTTAAATCGTAGTCCTAAAACTGACGTCGACAATTTATGGCTAGATGTGGTAAGTGATTATAAAACCAATATAAGCAAATTAAGTGTTTGTATCTAACTTTGGGGCACAAAGTTAATTATCGCTCAGTTTCCATTTGAAAATCCCCCGGAACGTATATATATTTTTTTAATGCGCAATTGCCCCCCTAACTTTTTAATACTCAAAATTGTAAGTTAGGATAAATTATGCATTTATAGGCTATATGTTTCATGTGTGTATGTACGATGGGCTTATAATTGTCAGGAAATCGAAGGTTTCTAAGATTTCAGAAAACATTAAATCGTTTTCGTCAATTCGGTTGTACGTGCACCGATATACTTAAATTCGACAATAATATCATGTTATCGATGTGCATCTCGGCATCGCGGATACAGGCAATGTAATCGATTGTCCAGCATACTCAGAATTTCCGAAATATTAGTGCTTAAATGCAATCTTTTATATCTTAGAACAGCCGCCCAAATTTAATCATAATAATATCATAATACTTTGTCTTTGTTTTCACCCAGCTTTTATGTTTAATTGGTGAGGCTTTTGATCATTCTGATCAGGTTTGTGGTGCTGTGGTCAACATACGCAACAAGAATAATAAAATTTGTAAGTTTTTTAAAAATCAAAAATTTTGCATACACAAAGGTAACTGTTTCTAAATAAATAGCTATTTGGACTGCAAATGGCGATAACAAAGAAGCTGCATTAGAAATTGGTCATAAATTGAGAGATGCCTTGCGTTTGGGTCGTCAAAATTTACAATATCAACTACACCAGGATACAATGGTAAAAACCGGATCAAATGTCAAATCTATTTACACTTTGTGAACGGCCTAAAACTACCATCCTTCAACAATCAATCAACCAACACTCAATTCTTCATAGATTAAATATATGCTTTTGAAGCATGTTTTCAACATCAAAACAAGCAAAATAATCAAAGTTGCATTATATATCGACATGTGCAAACCCCCTTAGAAATTTATTTTTCATTCATTTATGTTGCATCGATGTACGCTTTTCATATGTTTGTAACCTGTCCCTTGTGGCTAATTAGCCATAAATACGCAAGCTGGACAAGAAAAAACATGCAAAAATCTATAAGGAAAGTTACACAGTTTCTATTTTCTTTTCAATACAAGACTAACATCAATAACTGCACTTTCAACACATAAATCGAGAAATCCAAGAGAAGTATTCTTTTTGTTTATTTTTTTGAAAATTCACACCATATATACACGCTTTGGCCCTCAAACACAAGAAAAGCTATAACATATATATATTAAATAATCACCACAACTTGCAGAAGCATTTGTTTGTAAATTAATAAAATACAAAAAAAAAAATCATCTTCAATGAATTTGGATAAATTAATTTATAAGTTATTTATAAGACATCATATCTTCCACTTTTCTACGTAAATCCTTTCGACGGCAAGCTTCCAAAGCTCGGGAAAGCTGAAGTATTCGTTTGTTTGGATCCTGAGCCACATCCTCTTCAAAGACTTTTAACATTTTTTGTACGCGAGAGTCCAGGTCGTGCGGGTATTGGACCTCGATTGCGTCCATTGTGCCTTGAGGTATATCAAGTTCTCGTCCTAAACTGCGCCAAGAATGTCCTATGTTGCTGGTAATTAATTTGTAGATGTCTGTTCTTTTTTTTTCGAACGAACTGGCATCGTGTTGCCTGTAAAATTTTATAAACTTGTCATGACAATTTGTGGTTGCAGTCTGTGCAGTCTGTTCCATATGCCCACTGTTTACCCTAAATTCTTCAGATAATCTTTGCTCACGATATATGTTACGTCTCGTAAGTGTTTCTCTCGGCGGAATATAATCAACTATTGATCTCTCTAAATCGCCGCCACAATGATCATCAATTTCCCTTAAAGGTTCAATATTCCATTCTGATAAAGAATCGTTTCTTTCAAGATAATCTACAAGATCTTTGACAGTGTTTATACGATCCATATTTCGATTGGATCGAATCTTATTTCGAAACATGCATTTGATCTCTTCTAACTTCAATTGCGCCAGCTGGTTACTGACCGTTGCGCTTTTAAGCAATTCGTATGATCTATTATTGTAAATATCTACCATGTTTATCAAGAAAAATGTAAAATTATACGCTCACACAAAAATTAAAGGATATATAACTACTTTGTATTCTTCTTCTTTTTTACAACAATTCACTTCGCTTTGACATGTTTCAGCTCGTTAGGTAAATCGCATTAACAATTTTAATTCCCACTTAAAAGAAACCATATATGGATAATGGGGACAAGACTATTAGACTTGGTAGCCTTGTGTCAAAATGGAATTCATTTGTGGAGTATTAGAATAATGTCCGTAATATTTACGAGTGAAAACAACATCACCGTACATAGATTAACTTTGGCTTTGTTTCGTGTAAAAAAAATAATACAATCGAAATTAACAATTTGTTTATGAAATCAGTTTAAAACTAAGCCAATTAAAAACGCATGAGAGAGAGAACCTGTAACGCTTTGTCCGCGTTCGTGTGGTTGTTTGTGTACTTATTATTTATTTGTAAAACTTGAAGTGGAAAAAGAAAACGGAGTGAAAATTTTTTTTAGATTAAACGTTTGTATGTGATATTTAAACGAGTACATACATATACCGTAAAGCTTATTTATGGAGAAGGGAAAAATTGCAAACGCTTGAAAATAATGTTTCTTTGACCATTTATTTTCAAATTCTCTGTGTTATCCCGTGGCATACAACAGTCACACAATATGCATTTGATTAATGGACAAGTCAAAGTTGAATAAAATAAAGTAAAACACTACGTATCAAAATGCACACATCCTTTATAAATATATGAATAAATCTTATGTTTATTTATGACGCACAAAGATAGAAACAAGAAATCATTAAAAGCAAATATCGCAGCAGGCATCTTTTATCTCGTAAAGTCCATAAGAATTCGCATATTCAAACTGCTGTGCGTGGTCCTCTTTTCACGTGAAGGACATTTCAAATAATCTGTCATCCCCAGTCTTACATATTGGCAAATGTTTATCATTGAGAGAATAACAATTCTTCTGCTATATACATTGAGATATCTAAATATTAACCGAATGTATCTCTGAATATTTCGAAAGAAAAATAGCTGAAAAAACGTATTTATTTATTTATTTTATTTTTTTTTTCATTTTCCCAACGCCAGTAACAGATGAATTCGAAAGATACGATTGAAGAAATCAATACATAAACATTCACTTGCTTTGATTATTTCAAAACAATGCCCTGCGATAACACAACAAAAACGTCTTCAGATATAGAACATGCTGATTGGACTACTGGCACAAGCCAACATTATAATGTGAGGTAAATTCGTTTGTTTTTTTTTTTTTAATTAGTTATTAAGTGTTAATTCCTCAATTATTTCAAACGAATACGAGGTGAATCACTTTTTTAATCTGTTTTACACATCCACAGATCACGGTATATATATCACCGTCATTACTTATATTTGTAAATAATTGCAAATATATATATTATATGTGTATCGTATATATTATATATTCATTCACGTACCTAATACATTCCTTAATAAATATATAGCATAATTGCGTGCACTTTTGATTTGAATTGTTCCGTTATATCGGGAAATTCAATGCTCGTGATTACAATTTTGTTTGCAAATTATGAAAATATTAAATGTATGCTATTCATTCCTTATATAGTTATATCCTTCATTAAATGAATATTCTTTCTTTATATGCGAATATCGAGTGATGATTGGAAGAATATGACAAAAATATTTTGAAATAGGTTTTTGAAAATGAAAGATTCGACCAACTATAGACAGAAATAGAGATTCACGGAAGCAATGTGTGTAACCATTATTTTGCTGAACATTTCAATTAATTAGTAATCATTCTTCTGATGATGATAATAAAACATTACTCATGATGTGGGCCCAGCTTATATATCATACATCATATTTACACATATAGTTACTTTCGACCACAGTAAGAAGCTGAAAGAAATGCTATACTGCCTAACTTTAATAAAAGTAAAAACAAAAATTGCGGAATATTTTTGAAACGATTCTGTATAGAATCAAAAAATCATAAAATAAACAACTGTTGTTGTGCCTATGTTGTCCATACTATGGCTAAAAAGCAGAAAGTAATCACTGTGCAAATGTTTTTTCAAAAAGCATATCTAATATTACACACGAAAACCATATGAATAAATAAATAGCTGAAGAAGATCAGCTCAATTGAAGAGAGAAGATCGCGCAATTTTAAACTTCCACATTTCATGACATTCACTTGTCACCTCTTTTTTCTAACTGTCTTCGCTATAATTTTCTTCATTTCACATTATAATGAAATCTAATATTAGGAACACTTTGATAGAAGATGAGTTCCTCGGGGGGCTTAGCTGCGAAATACTTAGCTTAACCGGATATTGTGGGAATGAATTTCTTATCAATTGCGAATTATTAAAGGCGAGTGAGTGAGTAGTGCAAATTTTTTAATCGATTTGTATGCTTGTAATAAATCTTTTTTATCGAAATATGCAAAATTCTTTAACAAGCACTGCTCAACACAGTTTGTTAACGGTTCTTAAATCATTTTAAGTTCTTGATATCAATATCAAGAATTGTTGATATTGCTGGATAATCCTATAAGATTCTTGTGCCTGTAACAAATGCGATTTCAAAATTTTGTTTAGGAAAACCAAGTTCGTCCCAAATGTTAGCAAAGCGAAAGCCGACTGCAATAAGTTATATCTCGAGGATTAAAGGTTAGAATATTGAACGCATTGTAAAATTTTCGTGAAAATATCCCTGGGAAAAACAAGTGAAAACAGTATAGTGGACACAGCCCACCATTAAATATCCTACACCACCCTACCCTTTATCCATATATAGACTTTTCAATATAAGGCATTTCGTGGGAAACAGGCAGACGAACGGGCAGATGGACAATCTTGCACCGATCTCAAATCTCTCTGAGTATTGCATACATTCACACGAATATCATGTACCCTTATACGACAAGTTTTGTAGAGTATAAAAATAATGAATAAATAAATCGGTATAAAAGTTTATCCGAAATGACCAAAAAACACATAAATTAATTTTACATTTACACGGGTCATGCCAAGATCCGCCATATTTTCTTAATCCATAAATATATCCTTACATAGTGAAATTGGCTTGAAATTGCCCTATTTTACTATATGCAACATATACGATACGATGTGCAATCGATCCATCGAGTCAATAGATTTTTTCTCTGTCTTGCAATTAAATTTCGTATAAAAAAACCAATGGAGGATATTAAAAAAATTAATTTCCGCCGGATACAACTTTACTCTACTTTTCCACTTATAAAATAAACCACTAACACCTTATGTTTGACTTGGGATGAATTTTTAATACTCTCCTAACCAAAACCGTTCTTAAAATTGGAGATTATTTTTTTGTGAATTGAATCACGTCAAGCTGTTGGCCGATGGAGGCAAATTGTGAAAACAAATTTTACGGCGCACATTCTCCCAAGAGTGTTAAATCGAAATTGACTATAAGTTATGGCTGGAAGTTTCTCTTTATTACTTATTGATCACACGTGCTCTTGCATTGCACTTTTAGATGGCTTAGTAAATATTTATCTCAAATTTTGCACCAATATATCTGCTGTTATAGCGTGCAAACTGTGTATGAAAAGTTTTAGTTTCCTATCTGAGGGATGTATTCACCACGTACTCATTTTGTCAAAACGCTCGCAACACCCCTAAGGAAACCTTAGTGGAGATCTCATAAAGTATACATGTTCTGGATCAGCACTCATTTCTGACTCGATTTAATCATGTCTCTCCGTCTGTCAATGCAAAGTCTGTGGTATACATTTTCTTGGCTTCAGTTTTGGCAAAAATTTTTGGAAATTCTTGCATGCAGTTTTGCGTTGACAATGGTCCAAATCAATGGAAGGATGCGCCCACAGTATACCATAAATCCAGACCATCCTAACACTAATATAGTAATAAGCCATAGCACGCCAATTCCAGTGGTGATTCTGCAGTGTCCGTGCAAAAGTGAAAAAAATCCACAGCCACGCCTACTCGACAGTATTAAATAGCGAAATGTCATTTTTTGTGTTCCTCCTTTTCAAGAAAAAGATGATACCTATAATAAATTCGGCCATAACCGACTGTAATCGTTTTACTTATGCTGCGGTTATGAGTGTTTAAAAAACAAATGATAATAGATTTAATAATGAGAATGCTCGTGGACTAAACTGACTAAGAGAGAGTTGTAAAAAATAATTTCAGTATCATAGGCCCTTGTGATCGATTATCACATTTGCCTGTTCAGCTAAGACCAGCAGAAGACTAAAAATGCGGAAATTAGAGGAGCCATTTTTTTTTTTCAATTTCTAAAAAAGAATTGTTTTTCATGTATTGATAAAGCTCTTCGCATTCGAAATCCTTTAAATAGTGATGTTGTCTCTGCATTTTGTTCCATTTTTTAAAGATTTGATTCGGCGAGTAGTCAAGCATCGCAGAGCAGTGGAGATATTTGTCGAATTTGTCATTGTGAAAGCGATCCCCAGAATCCGTTGCTAACACCATGCTATTGTTCAGGCAGCCTAAAATATGTCCATCAGGCGTGCCTACAGCAATGGCTGACTGCATCCGAAACGAATGCCTGCGAATTATGCAAATTTCCATTTATAATGCACACCAAAATCAAGCCCTTCAATGAGGTCAGTAAAAAAGTTAGTAATTTTTACGTATCAGCCAATGATAATAAATTATTCACCCATAATGTTCACCCATACGCCTTCCAATCCGCCTCATCCCTTATGCATACAATAAAATCTCTTTAAAAATAATATGAACGAGTGTAATGACTTTGGTGTGTGTGATTATTTCATTGCAGTGGCGTAGCCTTGATATCTCTGGTATCGAAAGAAGACGACTGTGCTGTTCGGTACTATTTCATTGCGCTGCTGCGCTATGCGTTATTTGGTCTCTCTGCGTGCTCATCGAACGAGCTGCTGACGACGTAAAGAACGGACAAATAGGTTAATATGATATTCGCGCTTTCATTTTATAAACTGAAAGAAAATACTTGGTTTTATACGCGAATTGTGAGATAACACGTCTCCTCTTTTTATTTATTTATTTTTTATAAATATTGTTTAAAAATGAAGTCACATTACCCCGACTGCAAACAAAAGAGCAATATAATGTTTCGAGTGTTCATATTGCACATATAATCAAATGTTTGCTTTATTTTTATTTTTCGTAAATATATTTCACCAGACTGGCCTTTTTGGACAAAGCTGGCAGTTGTTGCGGTTGGTCTGACCGGCGGTATTGTATTCATGTATATACAGTGCAAAGCGTATTTACACTTGTGCCATCGGTGGAAAGCAAGAAACAGGTGCGTGTGCGAGAGCCATTAAATGTATCTTTAAATTGCTTCTAATACATGTTCCTTCGGGCAGAATACTTCTCATACAGAATGCTCCGGAGAAGGTGCATCCTCTTTCTCAACCGTCGCCCCTAGCCCAACAACGAGTTCGGCATAGTTCCACAGTTCAAGCGCACACGACCAACGCTGGCCATCGAAGTGTGAATGTAAACATTGACGTTAACAATGGCAGTCCTAGACCTCCAACAAGTGTTACGGATTACGTACCGGCAACTTTAGCGGATGTTGACGATGTGAGTGGCTCTTGTGTTAGACATCAACGTTATGAAAATCTGCCTTCATCGCCTCATCATATGCTCCAGCATGCTGATCTAGATGTAGATTCTGTTGCCTATCACAACACTGCCGGTGTGCCGAGATCCCATGGCAAGCATCATTATCTTCACCATCAGAACATTGGTCATGGACATCATATTAATGGGCATCAACATCAACACTCGCACTATCACACGCAATTAGGGCAAGTAGCTGTGGCTGCTAACATTGAATGTTCACAGTCGCAAAATAATTACGAACGCGATTTCGCTCTAGACGATGTAGTATCCCAGATCTCGTCGTTTCGACCATGTCCACAGGGTTCAGGAAGCATGACACCTTTTCATGACTCAATACATAACGTGCTCGAACACTCTGAGGATTCGAGTCGAGTATCCGTGAATGATTTGTGTGTAGGTTCACGGCAAGATTTAAGCGCTGACGGTTTATCTAGTGACACTGGACGTGAACATGCACTACAACTAAGCAGTTTCAGTGGTAAATAAATTTATTCTACTTGCATTAGAAAAAAACAAGAAAAAAAATAGCTAATCCAAGACATTATAGGCAGCGGAGATCACAAAGCTCCTTCAATTAGTTCTGGAGTATCTCATGCGGTGGCTAATGGTTTAGGGGGATTTGTTTATAAGCCTCACACCAAACGGTATTCAAACTCTTCAATATTTTTGGAAAATCGCGACATTCTCAATGATTCGGTCGCCATGGATTTAGATCTAGATAGCACCCCCTACATTAAGCCTGATTACCGTCATTCTAGTATACTAACACCTCCCGAAAGTGAAAGCGATAAACTTGAACAGTATATGGGTAAAGATTTGCGAAGATATTCGGATACAAAACTTTTGGGAAACCTTGAAAACGATGCCCGAAATTCTACACTTGAATGTAAAAATGAACTTGAAAGCGACCCAACAACGGCAAATTCCCATATGCATCCACTGTTAAAGCAACACTCAGACACGGCAAACGCGTCAAATGCTAAAGACGTAATGCTGGATGCGGCTTTGCCGATATCGCCGCTTTCATCGTCTAGAATTCAGCAACTGGAGCGCCCGCTGTTATGGCATTCAATACAAACCGTTAACGTGGGTCGAGGTATTGACACTATAACGACACCGTCAGCTCAACGACAAATAGATAAAGCCCGCTTCTTTTTCAAATCGTTGCCAAATCTAAGCAGCAGTTGTGAAAGCCTCATTAAGAAATAAGACACGTATATTATATATATATATATATGTTTATATATATATATATATAATATATAAATGCGATTTTGATCATTCATATCGCGAACAAAGCGAATGGTCCTGATCTTGCTTGAATATTAAACTTTAATTATTTGTTTAGAAATTCTAAAGATGTGCTCGGCATACTAATTGCGTCCATTGTTAGGTTTTACTCCTGTCTTTATATTCTCATTTTTTGTTTTAATATTTTTTCTTTATATTTTGCTTTTCCAATGAATTTCAAAAGCATTAAATGATAATTATAAAATCTTATGAAAGTAATTAGTAGTTTAGCTAGAGCAAACATGCACATAAATGATTTTTTATATGCTTTTATTTCATAAAAAACGAATGGCACCATTTATGCATATATATATATATATATATATATATATATATATATATATATAATGTTTTTTTTTTTTCTAAATTCATCATCCAGTACTTTTTGTTGTTTTGTTGTTTTAATTATAACAGAAAATTACGCATTGACTATTTTAAAAAGTTTAAATTGCGTTTTTGTACGCTTTTGCTACTCGCACGGTATCAAATCTAATTGAACATAATGCGCCAGACCACCACTTCTGAACGTAGTGAACTTATGAACTCAATAAATTGCATAAAACGTTGAAATTTTGTGCACACATACTCTTAGATACTGCATAAAAGATTCGCGTATTTTGGATCTGGTTGATTCAAGATTCGCCATAAGGCGAATAGAAACCTCTAAATTCTCTTTCCTACCAATCCTTTCCATTTATCGGACATAGAAAGCAACTCGAATATTTATTGTTAGCAATTTTTCAATGCCATAGTGCGAACGTAGAAGAGATCAATAATCAATTGTAATCAATTCCAATAGTTGGCCATTTTTTCAACATTTATTTGAATCATTTTAAAATTTGTTTTGTTCTAAAAAGGAAAATTAATTGTATTTCAATTCTTTATGCTAACGTCTATGCAATGATGTTTTATACAGAATTAATTGTAAATTTTCTTATCGAATTATTACATGGATAATATATCCATGTAAATAATAAATGAATATATTAATCTACTTGTGATTATGTCTTAAGACGCACTCTGACAGGTTCATGCCTCGTAAATAATTATCAATAATTTATTGGAATTTTCTCTCTCAAAAATTAAATGAATTTTTGAAAAAGCAATAGTTTCTCTTTGTATCCTGGCTGCTGTGCAACATCCCCCACGACACGGAAACGCCATCCCGCCATCGCGCTCAAATAAATCCAATAGAAAGTTTTCGATATTATCTCAACAAAAAGAATCAGAAGCGCATGGCTTCCAGCAAAGCAGAGTTAGAAAAGGTCTTAAAACAAAAATGGAAAAATATATCACTCGACTAACGCAAACAATATTAGCCAAATCATATCAAACAGGCTTAAAATGATTATAAAGTACAAGAGGCTGCATAAAAAATATTAATTTATAAAAAACAAATCTTTGACGGTGTTCGACTTTGGGTTGTGCCTTATTTTCTGACTAGTTGAAGTTTTTTTTAGTTTGATTTAATTTGGAAACAATGAATTCAAATTTTGTTTCCTATTTTTTGATAGGTTAATGAACAAGGAATCATAGAACTAAGTAACAAGCATTTTGGTATTATTTCGCTTTCGCTGAATTTGCCAATGAAATTTGTTGCGTACAGTGTCCGCGTTGGGTGGGAGGGATTGTATTTGATGAGGTCAGTTAGAAGTACTTTTACAATTGAAATTGTGCAAGTGATACCATCATCCACTTATTCAATGATCTTTGTTTCGACACGCTTTCAGACGCCTTCACTTTTTCGCATACTATCCTTTTAAATTAAAGAAACAATAGTTGAGAAACTTAGGTATTTTACGTATTTGGTAGATTCATTACGGAACCAGTATATAGCAGTCCAACGCTGTTTGACCACGGTTTGAAACAGGACGTCGTTATTAGATTGTTGGGCATTGTATGTCGGTGCTTACAAAAAACGGTTTCGCCACAACCAACAACTTTAACTCTGGTAAGTTCAATTCGCATAAACCGTCGCTTTTAAAGAGGTGACCTTTAAGACAGCTTGGCCTTAAATCTTTTCATACTTCCTCACGATGATTTCTCTTATATGCGACACATGTCGAACTATTGAAACAACTTGCCAGTAAAGATTTGTTTGCTATGTTCTTGAAATTATTTTTAAATGCAAAGCCAACGTTATAGTTAATTAAAAAATTTTTTACGCACATAACATATAGTAAATCTTATGGCATCTCAGGACTGCATAAAAGACAAGCACCTGCACCTTTTACAGTATTTGTGAAGTATACATTTTGTTAGCTTTTTGCGACTAACAGAAATAAGAGTACATGGTAAACTCATCGATCTCCACTGTGACAATATCAGAAGTTAGTTTCGCTAACAAGAGGCACCTTCTGCTGGTTAATTCATAAATGTCATTTCAGTTGCCTATGCTTATAATATTGCAGATGATCCCATCATGCTCTCGCGTTTGTCCATGTTACAGAAAGGCGATGACATCAAATTTCAATTAAAATTATGGGATTATTGCGGTTTTTCACTTCATCTTAAGAATGTATAAATATAAATATATGTATATAGATCAAGTCAACCATATGTATATACGCACTCATGTTTAAATTTTAGATTGTGTGAGTTATAACTCGAATGTGCGAAGAGCGCAAATAAATAATGCAGTGTAAAAAAAAAAAACAAATTGATAGCATAAATAAATACTAGCTGGAGTGAGATGACTTACGTGCATCACATGCCTCTATTTCTTTCTTTCTTTATTCGTAGCTATAGAAGATCCTAAAGCCAATTATGTTGGAGATGCTAAAAAATTGTTTATACGCAATTATTTACTTATTTATTTTTTTTATGCAATGTTTCTTATGGACTAAGGTTTTTGAGGAGTGTATTGATAATTCCTACAACGTGTATTAAAGGTTGTACAACCAAAAATCTACTCTTCAATACTATAATAATAATAATAAAATAATAATAATAATAGAACTCAAAATTGATACCAAAAGAAAAATTAAAAAGTTAACATTATGTGCTAATGTTAAACCAAAAGTTAGGTGCAGATTAATTCCCCTTGGTGGGCATCACTCACTGCAAACACTAAAGATATCGTAAAGGTGTTTATCGTATTTTTCGGACTATAAAACGCAACTTTTAACATAGAAAAATAAAGTTAAAATTTGGGTGCGTCTTATGGTCCGAAGGTAACATTAAAATATTTTTTTTAATAAATTGTTGAGCTACCTGAGGTATGCCAACAATAGTTCAGATGAAAATAATACGAATGGTGACATTAACGAGGCGACTGATAGTATCGAGAGAGAAGATGAACTGAATATTGCTACATTCACTACGAGTTATGTTAACAATAAATAAAAATTTTGATCCGAAAATAACATTGAAATATAGTTTTCTGAAAATAATCTTATAAATTTGAAGTGCCAGTCACTCGTCGTCATCGAATCTATGCATTGAAAACTTTCAAATTTAAAATGAATTTTGGATAAAAATCGAACTTTACGAAGTATTTTATTTAATTGAATCTATTTTATATGTTAGCTGTAATTGCGAAATGCATTCACACTTTTGTATTAATTCACTGCGTATTATTATTATTATTATTTATTATTATTTATATTTATTTATATAAAATTTTTCTAGCGAATCATTTTTTTTTTTTTTTAATAAACGTGAATGCGAGAAATATTTCATTTATTCATTATCATCATACCGTTTTTCTTTGTAGTTTTAGTAAAATTAAAATATGAAAAGCAAAGAGAAAAAAGAATTATCCCGAAAACTTTCAAAATAACAGTTTTTTTCTACTAAACAAAATTCTGCCATTTAACAGAATGCAATACGTTGGTGCTGCTAATTAACAGAATGCAATACGTTGGTGCTGCCATTGAACAGAATGCAATACGTCGTGGCCATCTGCTACTGTTAATTAACACATCAAATAGTTACAGTATTTTACAACACTGCGTGCATAAATAGAGAAACATTAACAAAATAATAAAAGAAAACAATCTAAAACCAAATTCAACGGCTTAACTTGTTTATCTTTATAAAATACTTTTCGAGGAACAATATTATCTCTGAGAAGATAATAAAATAATTCGGCTCCAGTTCATATCAAATAAAAATCAAATTCAGTTTACTAAAATGTCATTATTTCCTGCTTACTCAGAACCTAATAGACGCAATAGCCAACACAAGGAAGACACGGAAACACCAGCTTCACCAGTTGCAAATTTTGTGAACACGCAATGGCTTGAAAATAATAGTTTCACTATTAGTGAAGAGCAATTGAAACGGACACAGAATGAAAGTGTGCTGTCGCATGCGAATGATGGCAGACAAGATACACCTGAATGCTCCGTAATTTTATCCAGTGATAGTAGTGCTTCTGAATTAGATGAATGTGATAGAGAAAGGACTAAAAAGCATAAAAAATCCAAAAATAATGTGGAAAAATTAATACGAACGTCACATTTGGAATTCGCAGGGAATGAAGAATTTTATGTAGACAAAGCGAAGGCTAAACAATACAATACCGTTAAAACCCTGTACAAGCCAGCCCGCCCCAGATATAGAGTATATTACCCGAAACCAATAGGAGCGACGAGAACTTCTGGCAATAATAACAAATCAAAACGTTACTTCCAATGTAAAGAGCTAAAAGATGAAATTGGCACGCCACAAATTCACCCGCTCGACGAGAATGAATATACCGCACAAATGGGAATACTGAACCGCAAGACTATTGAGTCTTGTAGGGAATTGCAACCATGGTTAGATCTCATTGAACTGCAGGATAGAAATCCATATAAATGGTCACGTTTACGAGTATCTGAAAAGCAACTCGAGTATATTCAAAAAGCTTTACATTATCATCCACGGAACGAAAAGCTATATTGTAAATATATCGACATTGTAAGAGCCACATATCCATCGCACGATGTAACAAAAATGCTCGAAAATCTTCTAAATAAAGATCCTTACCGTTTAACGCTATGGGAAGCGCAAATAATGACCACGCAGGGCACGATGGCTAGGTGTACAGTTCCTGATGTGTTGCGTCTCTATCAGAGATGCATGAAAAAGATGTACGCAGCTCAAAGACCCGAGGAATCAGCCTCCCAAAGCACCGACTCTGTGATGATGCATTTATTTCACAATTGTGCAATATTTTTGCGTCAAGCAGGACTATATGAACAGTTCTTTGCGGTAATCAAATTAACTTTAGAGTTAAATGTTGTAAATACTAAAAATTTCAGTGAAGATTTGCAACCGCGACCCGAAGACGAATTAACTCTTGTAGAATATGAAGAGTTAATTCTACAGTCGGGGTTACCGATGAATGAGATATGGTTGCGAATAGAAACGTTAAGACAAGGCTTTAATTTTTTACCCTTTCCTGGCGACGGTAGTAAGTGCAGCGATCCGCAACGCATCGTATTCAACGAAGATGTCTGCCATTACGTATATCCTTTGAAAAGCAAAGAAAATTCTTTCCGTTTACTTTTAATTATCGTAAAACTATTAAAGATTCCCTTCATTCAAACGGATTGCTTAGCTGCTCAGCTCGAGGGTGATTCAGATGCCGTGGAAGAAACTCTGGCAACATGTTTAAAGCGTAATTTTGCGCCACCCATTGACCATAACAAAGAGCACGATGAGTTCTTACGGGGAATTTGCGAATTATCAAAGGAATTAGCTGTAAGTCCAACCTTTTTAAGCAACACTGTTGCTCATGAACTCTATTCGCGTTGTCTTAAGAATTTTCTTCTAAACTGTGCTGCAGCTTATGAAGGCATCGATGAGAGAAAACGACTAACGTTCCTTATGCTCTGGTGCCGTTTCGAACGTTTGCTCCTAATTTTGGAAACATTAACAAAAAAAGTTACGCCAGAATTTATTAAAAATGGCCAGTCACGTTTTAAATCGTTACTTAAACAAAAAATCAATCGGAACGTTTTCCACTTGTACGTCGAGTTCGCTCTGTACGAAATTGAATCAAATTCGAAATCAGAGACGATAGAAAATATATTTCAAAATGTTATATCCGCTTACAAGCAAGAGGAGAATCTAGCATCGGAGTTGTGCCATGCTTTTGTAACCTATGCGGAAGTGCTTATAGGCTGGGGTAAGAACGAGGCGGCCAGCCAGCTGCTATCCACATACAGTTTAGGGCTTGAATTCGACTCGAAGGCAGTGCCATTGAAAAGCTCCCGAAAGTTGGCTGCATTAAAATTGCTGCATAGCAAATTAGAGGACATCATTAACATAGAAAAGCATGTAGAGATAATGGTATTAGAGCAACACTTAATACCGGATTACACGATTTCGTTGCTAAAATCATATACGCTTCTGCAATACACGCTGGAGCAGAAGCAAGAGGCGCTTACCTATTTGGATACGTTGCTTTCGATTTTTCACAAAAATTCAGAAAATGAAAGGCACAATTTCTTAAGAGAACAAATACACGAACTATACACGGTTTTGCTGCAGTTACCAGGTGGTAACAACTACGCTTCTCATACGTTCATCATGAGACGTATTTTCACAGCACTTGAGGAATATCCACACAATCTTTTTTTACTACAAAAATGGGGCACTCTAACATCGACAGCATGGTATAAACTGAAAGCTGGTTTCTTGAAACTGAGCCCATCGATAGTATCGATTATACTTCTAATAGCTTTGGCACGGTTTAGGTACCTTAAGCCTTTGCTGTTTTCAACCAACATTAGCGAATTCAGTCTCGTATCTAATCCAGATTTTCGACATAACGAAGCAATCATACGCCAGCGAATACTTAATCTCTTTAAAGTTTTAATACCTTCCACCAGTGGACCCAGCAATCAAACGTTTTCTGTTTATCAAAATTTTACTAATTTACAACGTAACGGCTTATTCTGGCGGTGTTATTTACGTTGCTTGTCCGACCAAAGTACCTCGTTTGAGACTAGCAAGAAGTGCTTGCTAACCGCTTTAGATGAATGCCCATGGAGTAAAGCTTTGTATTTAGATGGTGCAACATATGTCCCCCAGGAGCTTTCAAATTTGCAAGATTTGATAATCGAAAAGCAGCTACGCATCTACGCTCTACCGGAAGAATTGGAGATTCTCAGGGAACAGTAGCACTTATTTTACTAACACCTATTTAACAAAAGCAGACGAAGATTAATTATAGATCTTAGAATTAATCTTTAAACGTTTATTCAAAATTTGTAGAAAATAATGCAGTTTCACAATACAGCAAGAAAAAAAAAATTAAATAAAAAAAAGAACGTAACTATTAGATGTGAAGTCGAATTGTAATAAATGTTGTAAAATGAATGAATATGTGATTACGTCACTAATGCATGTGGTCGTACAAGCATATACTATTAATGAAATTGACAATGATAAATAAATCTTAAATGTATTTTGTTATGAAATTTTAATTATCGCCGGGCAGTGGTGTCATTCTTTTATTTAGTATCCATTTTGCTTTGCTCGCCATTAACGGTCTCCTGGTCTTTAGTAGATGTCGGTTGCTTTACGCTTAAGTGAGCTGGGCCAGTCTGCTGAATCTCTATGATGCGTTCATTAGCGGCTTTAGTCTTGCTAGGTGGTGGTGGCGCCTTAACTGTAAGTATTCCATCGGACGATACAGTGGAAACGACATCCTTGGGTTCGTAACCTTTGGGCAATTGATATTTTCTTACAAAATGTCTTTGAATGAAGCCATGATCGTCCTCGCGTTCCTCATGCTTGCCTTCGACGACGACAGTTTTATCGATTGTTTTTACACTAAGTTCATTGGGTCTAAATTGAGATACATCCATGCACACTTGAAATCCGTCCTTTCCCACTGTTGGAACAAGCTGCGATTTGTTCTCATCATCTTTGTCAACGCGACGTCGAAATTTGCTTAACAATGGCGTATAGGGTGTATAACGGATTCTGGGATGAAGCATTAAGGAGCGGCGGCGTGGCCGAAAAACATCAATTGGATGAACGCCCAAACCAAAATTATCCTCCAATAATAATTGTTCGATGTTAGTTAGGCCGTCAATTTCGTTGTTGAAATCATGAGCCAACTCAGCAATTAATGGTACAATCGACATATTCCTTTCTTTTCTTTAACGCAAGGGATCAAATGAAAAAAATAACGGCTTACTTCGATATCTTATATACTTTATATACTTTGCCTGGTCGTCTTGATTTTCTTTTTTTTTCTTTTATATCTAGTTCAGCAATTCGTTCAGATGTGCACTCTTTTGAAATCAATTTCGTTTTGAAAGAGAAACTGAATTGTTGCTAGTCTTATATACTGTGGGAGCACAAAAAAAGTTTACAAAGAGAAAAATCGTGTACATTCTGGAATGATTCATGTGGCAATTGTGAAATTGTGTCTTTAGCTGAGACAGAGAGGGAGAGAGAGAGAGAGAGAGAGACAGTGAGAGAGCTTAATACTGCATATTGCGTGAGCAAATGCATTGTTGTATGCAAAAACCACTATATTTTCAGTTAAATCCACCGGCGTTTATAATGACATTTTTATATGTTTGTGCGAATTAGTTCGTTGACCTCATTGAGTTCAATGCTTTTATGCTTTTATCTTTACAAATATATATGTACCGGGTATGCTAATATTCGCACATATGCATACATGTGAATAACATTAAAAACGTTCATCTATATACATACATACACACATACATACAATAAAATTGCAATTTATTTCATCAACGAGTCTGTAAATGACTGATAGCTGTTAGCTGATAGACAAAAGATATATAACACATACATAATTGCAGTTGTGACATTAAAATTATTTTCTTTTGTTTTAAAATTTGAAATCAAAATGCATAACTGAGCAAAGCAAACATTCTCTCGAATATTCTAAACGCCCAATGTCATTACACACATGCACATATGTTTTTTTGTTTTTTGCATTGCACGCATTGCACGCATACATATAAAGAAGCCGACATTGTACACAAGCTATCGAAAGCCTCACATATGCACATAGTTCTCTTTGTGACAAAGTGTGTGATGCGTGAAGAGAAAAAAGGAAATAAATAACATACCGGGCAACTAAGACTCTTGAGAGAGGGATTTTAAATTCAAATGTTACTCTATGTGCAAAAGAATTAATCACTTTTTTAATTAAGAGCTTTTAGATAAACAACAACAACAATGAGTTTTCACAAAACCTTTCAAAAGGAAAGAACTTTCATTCTAAAATTTTAAAATAAAATGCAAAACTTTTCACACAAATACTTTTCTCAAAAAGTTTAAGAAAACTACTATAATGTAATCGTCGATTATTGGCCAGACTAGGGAGTTTTCCAAAAAAAAAAAAAAAAGACCACTCTGAACAACCAGAAACAAAAAAAAAATAAAGATTTTCCTAAGCGACCACTCTGAACAAACAGAAACCGTATGTCATTTGTCTACTTAACAATAAGTTTTTCCAAATCAAAGGTTACCAGTGCATGCATGATACATATTAATTTTTACAAATTCCTGGTAATTGCAAGAACCGATTTAACTGATCTCTCTCGAATAGAAGTGGAAGAAAGATGATAGCATGCTTGATATAGCTCACTTGTTCCTTGCTATATAATATCCAGCAAAAGCGAATTATTTCGTTTCCACACAAAAGTCAGAATGAAAAAAAAACGAAATTACATACGTATATGAACTTTGACCGTCAAAAGCTTTTGCATGCACATTTAGGACCGAATAAAATTTATGAAACGATGAGGTTAAAATCTAACCGAAAAATAGAATCAAAATGATTAACACGAAATAGAAGTTAGAAGTAAATCATTGATATATTTTCAAATGAACCTTGAACGGAAATATGTCAGTTTTACAATCGCTTGCCCATTATTTAAAGATGACTAACGAGGTCATGGAGGCCAAATTCTCCTATCGGTCTAAATTTTTGAAATCCCCGTCTCATCCATTTAGGTTAGATTACTTAGGAAATGTGAAGCTAAGTTTGAAAGAATGTATCTACAGTGACGTTATGCATGCTGTCGTTGGGGTGTTCACAACCAACCTCAGCATGGTACTCAATTGAACAAAAAGAATTTCATCACCAATTAGTCAAACATAACCTATAAATAAAAAATTTTAAAATCTAATAAAAATCATTAACAAATTAAAGATTTAAGTAATTTAAAAACTTACGTTACTGGATTATGGGTCTAAAGTGAAACATACAGGCCTAATCCAGTTCTCTCTACAAACAAAAAAAAATAATATCTACAGTGATGCTATGCTCCCTATGGCAATGAGTGGGTTCAAGTCAATTTTATATGTTTGTATTTTATTTGTAGGACTAACATTCTTCGAATAGGGAATATTTTGTAATGCTTACGAGAAATTGCAATTATGGGCACATATCCCTTATCGGCGTAAGATATTGATTCGATCCAATTACATGTACGGCCATATGATTATTTATCTTTTTGTGACTTTTGCAAAAGAAAAAAAAAAAGACAGAAAATGTAAAAATTTGAATCATCTATTCCTCATTAAATGGTTCTCTATTCAATTCAGTCCGAGGAAGGCTATATATAAGAGTGCTTGGAATTTGATTCACGCGCCATCGAAACCTTGACAGCATCAATTTCGGCAAGCACTGTCAAAGCGAGAAGACAACGTATGCCAGATAATATGGTTTCTTCCATTTTGTTGCAATGTTTGTGCAATTAATTTTTATGAAAAATTCCCCAAGCAATTAAACTCAATTATATTGTTTATATATTAATTTTATTTAAAATAAAATTGTTTACACAAATTGAATTTAAGGAAACATTTAAAAGAATAACATTAAATAAGAAAACTTAAAAAGAAAGAAAATCCGGCTTCATTTTTTAATAATTATTTCAATGCATTTTATAAATGAGTTCGTCGTGAGATTCGACCAAAAACTAAAAACTTTTACAATTTGGACTGTTTTGAATCTTTCTCAGCGGACTCTTCGTTGATTTCTTTTGGATTTTCTTTGACGTTCAAATGAGCTGGACCGACTTGCTGAATTTGGATGACACGTTCGTTTGATTTATCTTCGATTGCTGGCTTGGGCACGTTGACAGTTAATACACCATCTGAAGACAGTGTTGACAGAACTTTATTGGGGTCGTAGCCTTTGGGCAGTGTATATCGGCGTACAAAGTGTCTAGAAATGAAGCCATGATCGTCTTGGCGCTCCTCATGTTTACCCTCAACAATTATGCAATTGTCAGCAACTTTTACTACCAATTCGTTCGGTTTGAATTGTTGTACATCCATGCACACCTGGAAACCGTCTTTACCGATGGTTGAGGCTTGATCGGCATTAAACAGATCACGACCTCGGGGTTGTTGTGGTTCGCCAGTTAAAAGAGCTAAAGGATGACGGGTATAGTACAACGATGGATCGTAGAATGGCGAAGCAGCCATCGATAGACGATTTAAATCATCAGCCAAACTTAGAATGAGTGGTAAACTGGACATTTTGTTAATATGAAATTCTTAGTCGTTACGCTTCAAAAATGATTTTAAAAAAAAGCCGTCGAAATCTTCCTCTCGATTTAATTTATTTATAAACGATTTGCTTTACTGAATTGTACTGATAATATTTAAACGCAATCAACCGGTATTTATAGCGCTTGCTTAAGCTTATAAATAATTTGATGTATATATATATATATACATATATGTTTCTTGACAGGCCAGGAGAAGAGTAAAATTATTTTCTCGATAATTCTAGTAATTTAACTACGAAGAGAAAGCAATAGCAATAAGAAACTAAGAAACTAGCGAATAAACATTTATGCACCACAGAGATTATTGAAGAGTACAAAGTTCCGCTTAAAAAAATCAAAAAGCTTTTATTTCTCTTACAAAGAGACTGTTCAGAATTTTTACATTCGAAAATGAATTAGATTTACGAGAGTCAATGCGAAACTTATTTACAGGTCTCGAATTTTGTTTGCATTACAGATGTTCATATGTGTGTTTTTTTTTTCGATTACACACACACTCATATATATACATATAAATATGTATATATATATATATATATATATATAAGTATACTTATGTATAAATATATATATAGACATATACTGTATGTATACTTATATATATATGCATATGCATATATAAATAGAACTGCTTGCTATTTTTAATTGTATGAAAATATGCGTATGTCAGCTGTTTCCTTTCTTTCTTTCAATGCCATTAATTAATGTTTAACAGTAGGTGGTTGCATATATTTTGATCGGCGACGTCTTCTCCCATCCATCTAGTATTATTGAGTTATTCAGCGTATAGAGACATCAACTATGGAACGCTCGAAATTGTAATATTGACATTCATTGCTTTGGCTGTGTGGTTTAAAGAAATCGGCCGCCGAAGACCTTTAGACAAACGCTTTTTGTATTGATTTCAGCGCTTGAAAAGGACCGATTTTGATGTCAATGACAAGGCATGGCCTGAAGACAATGATTTGGAAGACTTATTGGGTGAGAACACAGAGTTAAACCTTCAAATAAGTTTCGGAGGTCAACTGTTTATTACTAGACGTTTACATGCGACGAAAAAAATGTCCCAAAGAAGCAAAAATGGCTACCACACGAATTGAAGTGATAAATTCGTGGGGTTGCATGCGCGTACGTTTCGTAGAGTAAGCAAAACCATTTCCTGTTCCACGCATCCTTACATGCATAAGAAATTGCAAACCTTTATATAAGAAACTTCTAGAGTAACGTGCTAGAGTAATGTACATGCAGGTGCTTATAAGTAACGATTAGTAGTAGAGAATGTAATTTTCTCGTTTTAGTTATAAAGGAATAAACACAATTTTCACAACAATCTGACTCATCGATTTACACTCAGCTGTGCTTTTATATATCATCAAAATGGCTTCAACATATATTGAAAACGGCACACAACGATGCCAAGTTTGTAAAGAATGTGCAAGGTATTGTATTGTACATATGTATTTACTTACATACATTACATTAAGCAAAAAGTAAAAGTAAAAAGCATCGAAGCGACATTTTCGTTAAAGGGAAACATCTTTCTGAACGTAGAAAACTCAAGCAATTCACACGCCTTTCGATTTCTTTTACTTGCGATTTTATTGAAAAATGTTAATTTAAAAACGATTTTACGAAAATGAAACGTGCAGCTGTATATACGAAAGTGAAGCAGATCAACCCTAAGACGAGCAAAAAGGAAGAGAAACTTTTTTGTGTATAGTTTTGTACAGCAGCTGTTTTATTCACTACAGTCACGCCATTTTGTGCCATTTTTTTCATTTTTCTTTTTTCTTTTACTCACGTCGTTCTCATAGCCTTTAATTTGCTTTTAGTTCAACGCACACAAAAGGGAAGGTGCAACAACGAGCACCACTTTCCATTTAAATTCAGTAACAGATTTTATCCGCCTTAGAATGCTTAGAACATTGATAGCCATCAACGTGGCAAGCGAAAAACTCTTGTTCCATTGTTCGATGTGCCCTTTAGAAAATGTCCATGCCCACGATTCAAAATTGAATGCCTTGGCATTCGCAGCTTCTCTTCCCTTTAGAAAATGTCCATGCCCACGATTCAAAATTGAATGCCTTGGCATTCGCAACTTCTCTTCCCCCCTCCCCACATAGAATCTTTAGTAGTTTAAAACAATTTTCAGAGTTTTGACCTTGAAGAACAGCTTAGTATGCCTTACATTACTCCTATGTATTAATTATGTACATTATCTATGCAGATGCATATGCATATATATATATATATGTTATGTTATTAATATTTTTTCATTTTTGTTGTGAGTGTTTGTTATGTATTGTTATTATATTGACGTATTATTTAAAGTGTAAACTGTTGTTGGAAATGTTGTTGGTGTTGCAAAATGTTGTTAAACGGTCGTGCTTTCTGTGTTTATAAATAAAACTGATTCATTTCTTTTATTTAGAATTAGCCATTAATTAGTTAAAGGACTAAAAAAATTAAAAAAAAAATAAAATAATATTACTATTATTGTTAATATTACATTATTATTTAGCTCTGGTTACGTTTTTAACATGGCATCGATGTTGAAATCTATGCGAACTATGGTATGAAAGAATATTATTTCTTACAAGAGCTTTTTGTCAGTTGTTTCTAGACCTATTCTTCCTATTCTTTTCATTTCACTTATTCGCGGTCTTCTATGCTACTTGTTAACAAATTCAATTAAACACATTCAATATACAGTCGGAGCTTTAAAAGGACGGATGATTATCTACAGGACTTTCATATCATAAGACCCTAAAAAAATAAAAAATAAAATAATTCATTAAAATAACTTTTCGAAAAAAGAAAGAAAAAAAAAAGAGAGAGTAAAAATATTTTCGAATTATTATGTATTTCTCTTTTGTGTTACCAAACATTTTTACGCTCTTTCGTTTACGATACGTATGCATACAGAGTTGCGTGACTTGCGAGGTGACGTATGCATAGGCTTATGTGCGAAAATATTTTTCCCTTTTTTTGCGTTCTCTTTTGCTAAGCGCAAAACGAAACAATAAATGAAAGAAAGGTATATGTGGTCGCATGGTCGCACGGTCGCACGGTCGCATCGTCGCGTCTATATACAATACATAGTCTCAGATAATATGATAGTCAGCTGTTGTTATCTTTATTGCCGGCTTAAGAAATCTTTTTTGTTATATTTGCCTTTTTTTCTCTCTCAAATTTTGCCAACAATACATAGCGATACGTGCGTAGCCACCGACATGTGTAACTTAGGTAGATACGAATACATATGCAGTCTGTCGGCATATTGATGGCTAAACTCGGTAAATCTTTGTCAGCTGTTTTATATACGTATAAGATGCAACTTAATGCTGCTACTTTCGCTTATGCAAACGTTTGCAAATGTTAGTTAGGTACCAGGCAGCTGCTTCTGTTCTCTCGCAGAAGTTTTCAAACAATTGCTTCTCCTCTACGCATATATAAAATTTCTTTATTAATTAGGCAAACTAATCTCAGGATTTTGATTTGCAATCGTCGATGAGGATGTTTGATGACAATTCCGTCAATAAGCTTGAGATAAAGTGCGTGCAACTTTTTCGCTGATTTAAAGTTCGATTGTCAGTTTTCAATGGTTAAATGAAAATAATGTCTGGTCCCATCGGCCTATTGAATCATTTTCATTTTTATGTGATGGGTGTTCAAAAGTCGTTGCAAAATGAATACAATTTACAATTTTTTCTTTCTTTTATTTATTTATTTTTAGACTTGTTTTATTCCAGTATCTTCTCAGACAACCGGTTTTCGCTTTTGCCGATATCACAACGATTTCCTTTTTCATAAGATCCTTTACATATTATAATAGAGAACATTATTCACTTTATTTGCAAAAGTTTCACATTGCGTACGGAATGAAACCTTCGCAAAGAAAAAAGGAAACAATGAATCGCGTACTATTTAAAATTGCTGCGGACATATTGTATTATATATCTATGTATGTATGTATGTATGCATGTGTCTATATGGTTAAATAAATATATAAGCATAGATTTGTTCATAATATACATATACATATACACGATATGTATACTATTTACTAGGGGTCGCTTTGTCTCTAAAAGAAATTGCTTTGCTCAGTTGTGCGTGTGGAGAAAAACAAGAAAAGTCAAACACAAACAAAAACAAAAAAGTTCAGTTTTCGTCTAGAGTGTAGAAAACAAGAAATGTGAAATTTGTATGCGGTTTTCCCTTTCCCTGACATACTATAGCGATATATATACACGTGCATACGTATATTATGTATTTGCGTGTTTGCGTAAAACGCAG
The DNA here is from genome assembly GCA_000688715.1 of Glossina pallidipes. NCBI lineage: Eukaryota > Metazoa > Arthropoda > Insecta > Diptera > Glossinidae > Glossina > Glossina pallidipes. The sequence continues at coordinate 2,879,776 of KK499766.1, forward strand.
ACGTACCATTAAACCGTTGTCCTCTTATAAAGTAATGAGGAAGAGATTAGGATAAAGAAGGATTAACGCATTTAAAATAATGAATAATGAAATGTGGGCAACATCTGCTATTTCTCTCTTTCTCTCTCTCTCTCTCTCTCTCTCTCTCTCTCTCTCTCGCTAATCCCATATTGGCTAAACGACGTTTTAATTAATCAAAAGCAAGAGTGTGCAAAACTCTTATCTTATCGCGAGAAATATTCAACAGTAATAATGCCCCAGAGCCGGCAACGGTCAGTGCTTGGAGTCGTTTTCTGCTAAAATTTAAAAAGTTCTCATGTTCCTTAGTGATTTGCGTTAACAAACTAATTTCTAATACTGGAAGAGATCTATGATGGTATTTTGCCATTAATTGCTCAATTTGTGAAGGATTTCATTCACTGCGTCCTTCGATCCTCTATTCTACTAATACATTCGTGGGCGTAAAAGATCTCATTGAAATGGAAATTTTTTTAACACTAGTTTTGACATCCGAAATTTGCTTGGACGTATTTTGAAACGATACTTAGAATAGGTTACATAAATTTTAACCGCTATATATATTCAGTGATTCGTGTATCGCCTGTGACGATGCGGATCGGAGTTCTCAACTAGCATGACGTGAATGAATTAGCGATCATTCACATATATAGTCTTTAATGATCGATAAATAAAAAAATAAAAAAAGTTATGGTTTTTCTTTAAGACTCCATATCCGAACGGTCAAAGTTATCGTCACATGTAAGATTAAATGCTATTGTCGAACGTACGATTCACGACACAATGTGGGCTTCGATAAAAACAAGTAAAAACTTTATTGTTGGCCTTGGGCCACCATTAAATACCTTCCTTACACCATCCGTTATATGGGAAATGGTTGAAATAGTGGTCCGATCGGAGTGATTTTCAATAGTGTTGGCCCTTGGGCCAAAAGACGTCAGTGTACCAAAATTTGACCGACATGTCTCAACAGTTGCTATCTGTAGGTCGAAGGGGATGCAAAATGCGCAGGCTGACACACGGACAGATAAGCTTAAGTTGATTAAGAAAATGATTCTTAATCGATCGGTATAATAAAATCGTACGTTCTTATGGATGCGGTTGTTGCAAACGCCCATATCACAAGTGCTGCTGTAGGATATAAAAAGATAGGCTTTTGTTGATAAAAATTGTTTAAATCAATTTATCGAAAAAATCATACGTGTTGCACCCGAAAATGTGAACAATGAAAATGGAATTGAGTTACATATGCTGCGAGGAAAAATCAAATTCATTGAACATTTGAATGGATTTGGTAAATCCATGACTGTCTTTTTACGTCCTTTTGCGTTACTCGTGGTATATTAAGCGTATGTCAAGCTTGTGCGGATGTATGCAATGCACAGAGGGAGTTGAGATGGATCCACGTTGTATTCAGAACCATTTTCTTAGTCAATCTAAGTTTGGCTGTCCGTCCGTCCGTCTGTCTTGTTTTCTTTTATTCAGGCAGAAATTTTGAGGATATTTCAATCAAGTTTAATACACTCACGTGTTCGGACTAAGGGATTAACGCCATTGAAAACAATTCGTTTCGGGTCGGATCACTTTTTCGACCGCTCTCCATATAATGCCTTATGTTCCAAAGTCGATATATAGAGTGATTGTAGGGCAATCTAATAGGATGTTAAATGGTGAGCCATGCCCTACTAAATTGTTTTTATTAGCTATATATTAAAATAACTAAATTTAACTAATCTTAGGAAGTAAAGTATATTTTGGATTAAAAAGCGAGTTACGTTACTTTAAAAAACGGTGCCAGATTTGCTTATTTCGGAAAAAATTACATGCGTATGCATCATTATTATTATTATTATTATTATTATTATTATTATATAAATTTAGCCAGAGAATAAATTCTAAGACTAAAGTCTTAAAGCACTAGCATCTAAGGCTTTCGGCTTTATTTTTATTAATATTATTATTATTATTATTATTATTATTAAAACTCATCATATATTTTATTGTTGTTTGAGAGATCGACTTTTATTTATATACACCAATATTTGAATGATGTACTTAGGCAAATATACGTAAGAGACTTGTATCGCCTTCTTGATAGACCGTTCTTCTGAAACGTGAACGGAAAAAACGCTTTTCACTTACATGGATATGTATATGTATTTCTATCTCTATTTAAATATGTTAATGTAATAATATAAAATAAGAAACAATAATAAATATGTGAATATGAATAAATAATAAAATAATAAAAAACAAGAACAAAATTGACTCATAAATATAATTAATCCTACAATCATTTAAAAGTAAATGTGAGACAAGCAAAATTGAAAATTGATCTCTCTTAAAATCGATAGGATTCCAAGAAATATGCCCAATATTATTTATATATATATATAAATATGTCTTCTTTATGGATTTGAAAGATGAGTCCACGCAGCAACACACGCACTATACTGCTTTTGTCTTGCTACAAATGAATGCTTGCACAGCAGATAGATAATATGTTGAAATATATAACCGAATATATGTAAGAATGTGTATGTCATTTGTCCCCATATATTGAATAATTTTTTGTTGCAATTCCTGCAAAAGGCAAGAAAACAAAAATCGATACTCAGAGGCGAACCGCACGCAATCTGCACAGTGTCTGCAGCCGGTAAGCTAAATCAAAGAAAGGCAAAGAAAGGCAGAAAAGTCAGTTTTCTTTGCGGGGCGAATAAAATTTGCTGAGTCAAAGGAGACACAGCAACGAACATATCTTCATATTTGCTTCGTTGATTGGTCGATTGGTTAAATAAAGAGCGAGAGCGATAGTAAATTTAACAGAAATTACTTATTTTATTTATTCTCTTCCAAGCGTATAATTTATTTTGGGAATGAAAAGAAAAGGAGTTGAAAAAGATGAAAACCAGATGCCGGGGAATGAATGATTGATGTTGTTTTTTTCTTTTTTGGCTTAAAAAAGCAATTTCTGCTCATCTACAAGCTAAACTGTAACCGGCTAAATACTGCAAATATCGAGCTTATGCACTGCAATCGAAGACAAACTCAAAGCGAAAAGCAAACGCAAAAGCAGAGGTAAAAGAAAAAGCTTTTCCATAAGCAAATAATTGCTTGCTTGGATTTTGGAAAAAAAATGTTGCAATCGTTGCAATTGTTTCAATCCGCAATTGCATGTATGATTGAGTGATTGCCTGATAGGTTTTTAGTAAAACGTGAAACGTGAAGAACATTTTAAGCACAAATTTTTACACAAATTTCTGATTTTATATATAGAAAATAGATGAAATAATAAAAAAATATATAAAAAGAGACATTCGCTGATCAGATATTGTTTTCTTTTGATTCTATAATATCAGAAAATATATATATATTCGAAGCTTGGCTTGATAAATGAGAAAATCACAAACAAAAACAAATTTTTCAAAAATTATTTCTTATGTTCAAAATTGAAAAAAGTTCACTTTATTATTGCTGGAGTTCTATTCGAAGTGTTGTTGGTATTAAGCTGAGAAGATTGAAAGAGTTGAGAGAGAAAGAGAGCAGAACTCTTTCATGCATTGCAAAACTGCCACTGCATACATTGAGCTGCGAACTCAAACTTGATACTCAAATATTTTCTCTCTACCATGTTCTCTACTTTCCAAAGGGCAAACACTACAAGGGTATGTTTCATGTTTCTTGTTTCTTTTTTGTTCGTTTCTCAATTTCTCTCGCTTGAATTCGGTCTTGCGGTCTTGCCAAGTAGATGTGAATCCATAGCTAAACGCATCACTCTAGTTTTGCATGCAGGACCAGGCGGATTTATTGCGGTTCTTACTTCTTTCTTATATCAAGTGAAATATTGTAGCGGATTGTAAGATAAGAGACGGTTAAGGTTAATATTGTAATTGAAAAGTAAGTGAGGAAGTGTTGTTCATTAAATGTCGCTGATACCTTTTATTTTGGACTTGGCCGACGAGCTGCATGAGTTAGGCCGTTGTTTGGCCAACGGGATGGATATCGATGATTTTGGTTTCGGTATTTATCCCGGTGCTGAGCAGCCAACATCTACTACAAACTTACATCAGCAGCAAAGCCCCAGACGTTCACGTGCGACCCCTTTGTATTGGCTGCCATCGAAGCGTCATCATCCCTATTGCCGCAACACAAAGACAGCTTGCTGTGGTGGCAAGGCCAATGCAGAAGATATTAATGCCTCTTCTGCGGATAAAGATTTAAGTGCCGCTGCCAGTGCATCAATTAATAATTCAAGTACTCCTGGGAAATCGGCGGCTTATTCAGTAGTGAATAGGAATGGTTTTCAAGTAAGCATGAATGTAAAGCAATTTTCACCTAATGAACTTACTGTGAAAACAATCGATAATTGTATTGTGGTCGAGGGCCGACACGACGACAAGGAGGACGGACACGGCCTCATTTCACGTCATTTTGTACGTAAATACATGTTGCCGAAGGGCTACGATCCAAACGACGTCCTCTCGACTCTATCTTCGGACGGCATTTTAACGGTTAGGGCTCCTCCTCCACCGAATGTTAAAATTGCTGAGCGCCAAGAGCGCATAATCGAAATTCAGCCGTTTTCTGGACCAGCCCAACTTCAAGCGTCTGCAAAAGAAAATACCAAAGAGCCGGCAAAGAAGACTTCAGCTGCAAGTGCCATTAGTCAGCCACCAGAAAAAAAGCAAAAACTGGATTTATCGCTGCAGCAACAGACAGAAACTATTCAAAAGCAGGAACAAAACAATGAAATAAAAAAAGTTGCTCAACCACTAAACGAGTGTAACGAACAAACAGAACAGGAGCGAGATGAAGACGTACAACAAGAAACCCCTCAAAAACAACATCAATCGATTGGCGAGAAATCGACTGAGAAAAAAATTGTAGTTGCTGCTGAGAGTGGAAAATTAGAGCAAAACGGTAAAAAAAGCTCTCATGAGACATTAATTGCTGAACCAGAGAGTCAAGTAGATTCACTCTTGGATTCCTCGACAACAGCTCAGATTATTCCATCAAATGTGAGTGAAATTCAAGAGATAAACTTAAACACCGAAACTTCCAACACCATCGTCAACGATATCGCCATGGCAGACAACGGTGTCGATAATGCTGCCGGAAACTCCACTAAAACCACAACTGCAGAAAAAATCGCAGGCGAGGATACCAATGCCAACTCAACAAATACAATGGTAGTTAAAAACAGCATCACTTCCACTTCCACTATTGCCGTGTTAACGTTACATTCCAATGATAATGGTTTAGTCGCCGACATGCTCCCAAGCGTCGTTTCAAATTCAACAGAAATAGCTGACGCTGCACTGGATGGCGATATTGATATGGAAACGGCGGAAGCGCAGGTCGCATCTGCAGAGCTGAGTGTTGTAGATGATGTCGCCTTGCTGAAAGCAGCCACGTCAGCCGTAGTCACAGGCAGCGCTGCCACCGAACCCATGGACGGTATTGTCGTCAGTGAAACCGCAGAGAATGACGAATGCGTCGGTCTCTTTGGCCAAACGCGACTAGAAAATGGCAACAACACAGCAACATTGGCCACTGAAGAAATTGCCAATTAGATGACGGAAACAAAATGTAACGGGCAAGCCGAGCGTGTGTAGGTGAGTGCTTCTCTCAAGGGCCAACAACATAATCAGAGAGAGGGAGAGGATAACTATGAGCGAAAAGAAAACGAAAATGATAATTAAGTGTACTTTAAATAAGTTTTAGATATTTTTTTATTTTTCTTTCCTTTTTTGTTGTCACTTGATTTTTTTTTNAAAGAAAACGAAAATGATAATTAAGTGTACTTTAAATAAGTTTTAGATATTTTTTTATTTTTCTTTCCTTTTTTGTTGTCACTTGATTTTTTTTTTTTTTTTTTTTGGTTGAAGATTTCTGTTTATTTGCCTTTGATTTTTGGGTGAATTTTACAGCACACGTACGTAATATGGCTGAACCAGTTAGTTTTCCTATATGTTTTGATTTTTAAGTTTCTTTCCGTTTCATGTGTTAAACTTAAGTACGTTTTCCTAACAATATGGGAACGTAAAGAGTATAAGTATGAAAGTAACTTAAATATATGCAGATTAAAATAAAACAATTATTGTACTTAATTAATAAGTGCATAAATATATATATATATATCTACCTTACGAACATACGCAAGCACACAAACACGTACACACACACTCATGCTCACACTCACACACTTCATATATATAATAAAGACTAGAAAACCAACCACAAAAAAAAAACAAAAAAAAAAAAAAATGCTCGCAAAAATTGAACGAATGTTTCAATTAATAAATCAATTCAATAAAATAACATCGCTACTGATAAGCGATAATTTATGACTAAACGCGGCCTAAACAACGATTGCATTGGAACACTAATGAATGAAAATGTAATGAAACTATTTAAAAAGTATGTAGTGAGTAGATATGTGCGCTTATCTATGTATGAATGGACTTTGTGAACATCATCGTCATCGTCATCGCCATCATCATCATAATCATTATTATTGTTATTATTTTTTGGCAACAACAATAACAACAACGACGACAACAAAATGTATGAATGAGCGTAGCATTTACTTACTTAGCGTACGAGACCAAAATAAAACGACGTGAATTCTTCTTGCATTTTAGATCCAGAATATACATATGTATGTAATTATGCAAGTGAATGCACAAACATCATTAGCATTTATTTATTTTTATTATATTATTACAATTTTTAATTTGGCCAACCACTCTGATTATATTTAGATTTGTAACCTTGAAAATAATGAATTTTTCGTCAAAAATAAATGTAAACAAATTCGATCAACTAACTGCTACGCAATTGCCTTCGCTCGAATTCTGCATCTGTATGCGCGCAAGCACGCACGCACGCACGCCCAGGCAATATATGCATATACACATTATAAACATTTCAGTTTACTTAGCGAGCGATGCTATGCTTAAAAGAGCATTCCATTGCATTGCAGACATTGCCCTTAATTGTGTTATTGCGAGTGTAAACTTTTGCAGAAGAGCGTAGCGTGCCTTTTTAGTACCGGTCATCTTGGTCGACGCTTCTCCGTCAAGTAACATTTAAATGAACGCAATTACACGGGCAATAGAGCGACTAAAAAGTGGAAGGTGGAATTTTGACGGCGAGTCGTATTTACGGCCCATATTGTAAATGATGCGATGTGACGATGTGTTCTTTATACAAAAATTTAACAATCTTGTGATACGTGATGCATATTCATTCAGTTGATCAATTTATTTATTTTTTTTTGTTCTTTCTAAGTAAACAGTCGGATGAAAGTTGGCTTCGCTTGTGCTTGCTTTGTGCGTTCTTTAAGCAACGATATTGTTCACACATATATTCGCAAATGTATGTGCATTTATACATACATACATTTCTCCTTTACTTCCAGGGCAATGCTGGTCGAGGTCGCCCAGTCTCCAGTATTGGTACAGTTCGCTGACTTGGTGTATTATTAATTTGTTGAAAGGACGTTGGCGGCAAAGCTTTAATAGTAAGTGTACCGTCAGTTGATAAATCGGATATGACATCGTTGGCGTTGAAACCACGCGGTAATAGATATTTTCTGGTAAAATGTCTCTCTACCATATAATGTCCGCCTGCAGTGCGTTTAGTGTGTTTACCTTCGACAACGACATAATTATCATCGGTCTTAACTTCTATCTCACTAGGTGAGTAATCAGTGACATCGATATCGACACGGAATCCATTCTCATTGATGCACACACGCTCACCTGAATAATAATTATCCCAACACATAGGATAAGCCCAATCCAATAGAGAGGAGCGTATTAATTGGTTTCGCACTCTACGAATTACTAACTCGTCCATTGGCTTTAGAAATGATGTTGTCGGCCACCATATACGCGGATCATACCAAAGGTATGGATACAAATGAAAATCATAAGGCGGATAATATCGTGGACGATCAAACTCACAGCAGAGATGGCGATGTCTTAATGGCACAAGAGACATTAATACGTTTTTTTATTAAAAAGAAAAAAGCAAAAGCAAAAACAAAAACAAATTTGTTTAATTATAATTAAGAAAGAATCGTCTACAGTTGTTAACCGTTGGCAACTGAATAAATTGCACTGACAAGATGTGCATCATATTTGGTATAAATGTTTTGTAACTACGACACTAGGATGACGGCAACCAATCGTAGACTTTTCGCTATTTATATTTTCCTACTTATTTATATACATACATATATATATATATATATATATATATATATTTACCGTCGATAGATGAAGGTATAATAATTTTGTTCTTGCATTTGTGTGACTTTTCCAAATATACACATACACACACACACACAATACACGGCTTGTGAATTATTTATGCTAAATTAGGTCGCACGATATTCCACCGATATTACGACATTCTCGTATTATATGTAACCATTTCCGTGAATGCGAAAAATTATATGCACAAATCTAAAATGTAAATGAAAGTTAAAGTCACAGCTTTCGACAATGAATGTCGACCGAATCCGTTTGGATGAAACGTTGATGCAAGGGAAGAAAGTCTAAAGGATTAAATTGATTCCCGAATTCAGGATTCAAGCTAAAATCGAAGAACACATACTGGATATATAGGAGATAAATAAGGACAGATGTAAAGACAATTATTAATAAAGTTAGTTATGAATTGAGCGGGCGACGATGAACGCCCAAGTTTCGTTATAATTACCGTACTTGTTGCATACCTTTCAATTATCGTAAGTGTATGTAAACAGAAATACCGAGAACGTAAAAAATTTGAATTAAATTAACGATTACCTGTTCATAATATATGAATACATGCCGAAAAGATTTTCGTTTATAGCGTAACATAACACATATATTATTATTATTATTCATATGTAGTTTGTCGAGCGCGTATATATGTATGTATGTATGTAGTAAACAAAAATTAAGCTGGTACATCATTTCTTTAGAAATTCAAATTTGAACAAGTTTTGTTCACTCATTAGAAGAAAGGAAAAGAGAGAATCGACCACGCCCACACTCTACGTCCGTTTAAGTCTAAGTGCCATACACAGGTGTTTCCGCCTCAACTCAAAAAATACTCTCAAATTGAAATCCATAAACTGCGGATGAAGGCTTCTTTTAGAGCACTTCAACGAACACTTCGATACAATTGTCCGAGTGTTGTCTGGGGCCTTGTCTTCTCAAATTCATTGATATTTATTGGCAATAATCAAAAGTACGTAACTAAAATCGGAGATATTTCCTCCTTGAATGGAAAAACGTGCCAACAGAAAAAAAAAATAGCTCAACTTTTTAAATTTCAATTAATCGATTACACGATGCACGCTGCACGCTGCACGATGCACGTAAACTCAAATGGACAGAAGAAAGAAAGAAAAAGAAAAAAATCGAATTAGAAAGAAATATGCAAAGAGGAACCTATCGGAGAAGTAGATCTACATTCACGTTCACAATCATCATTGCATTTTTCCTATCTTTCGCGATGCAAGTGAAAGTGGAAAAGAATTGTAGCCTACGGACGTCAGCCTAATATTGAAAAACATTTACAATGTTTTCAAATTTTTGGAGGACACGGAGCTGAATGTAATTTATATCAAGTCGCTGACAATCGTTTCTATTATCAATGCGTGAAAAGCACATCAGATTGTCATCTCAAATCTTCACCTAATTGTCCGCAATCGTTGAAGTGATTTGCAACACACTTTTATCGAAAGAAAATGCTCCCGACCGTACCAGTCTAATGTGGATAAACTATTGTAAGCATTTGGTTTTGGCTGCCATTTTAAAGATTTTAAAGATTCATCACTTTATTATTCAAATGTCGTTAGGTCTCTCGCGTGGCGGTTTTTTTCCTTTTAAATCATACCTACAGGTGGACCTGTGCTTGCGTGAATTCTCTTTATTTGTCTTTCTTTATCTTATATCAAGACAAGCAATGTTTAAGCGGTTCATGCCCTGGATTCATGCCATGGATTAAGTAACAGCCGTTCCTCACATTAAGTACGCTTTTTGTTTGCAAGATAAAGCGAAAATATCTTCACTGGCTCTAACGATCACACAGTATTTCAACTCAGCTTCTTATGATTCGACAGTAAATTTATCGTTTTGTAATTGTGTGTGGATATGTATGGACGTACATACTACTTTATCCTACCTAATTTTATGTGATTTGTAGAGTTTGTATGTGATTTCAATAGCTTCACACACCCCGATAGCCAAACATGTCTGCCTAGCTGGGTTTCTTTCGCTATGCATTTTATTTAAGAGAACTTATATGTGATAAAGTGCAAGATCGCTGATGGGAACATCTGACGAATTGAACACAAAATTTTGCGTGTTCACGAAAATTCTATAAATCGTCTTTACGGAAGACTTGTTTAAGTTTAAATTTAAAATTTCCACAATTAGACGAGATTTGTTACTTTCAATGCGAATTTCATTTAATGAATCGCGTAAAAAGAGATTTTGGTATACAAATCTACGTATTATGGTTTTATATACTAATTAAACATTTATCGTGTGCACTGTTTGTTTGCTTGAAGATGATGGCGCAAATACATCTAGTGTATGTATAGCCCAACACCCAAGTCTTTTTTTGCACGGTCTTATTCTACTCAATTTCAAAATGATACGGCTCGCTAACAAGGAAAAATACAAACGGCATAAATATATTTACACGAATTTTTTTTTGTTCTCTACGATTTCCAAAAAACCAAAATTTCTTTCAATTCATGATTAGCGTAGACATGTCTGAGATATCCACTGATCTTTTTCATCCAATTTTCACCCAGATTTTTCATCCAGTTAATAATAAACGTACACGCCTTCTACCAAGGCAGCGACGAATAGTTGCGAAATTGGTTTTTATTCCTAATTTTATTTTTAATTTTATTTTTTTTTCTTGTAAATATGTAAAATGGATTTCGTGATTATTGTCTTTGCACGGATTTTTGGGAATTGGGAAAATATTTCGAGTTTTTTCCATTTTGTGGGACATATCCCCAAATTTACCATATGTTTCATGCCCTTTTTATACAATTTCTTTTGCACGGTTTTCTATGGAACGTATCTACCGCGTAAAAAAAGAGGTGGCTACACTGACTGTTAAGTAAGCAAAGCACTTATTTACCTTATCGGCTGAAATGGTTAGAAGATTTTAACTGAAAATAATTACTAACCGACATGATGGACTGACTCACATTGACCTGAAACGTCAACGAAAAAACTAAATCATATCGCTCGGAATTAATGTTGGACTTGTCGAGGGAAAAGAATTTTCCAATTTTTTGCCAAAAATAATATTAATAGCGAATAATGTGTAAATGATAAGTAAAAAAGAAATAATGTGTTTATTTTTTACATCATTACAGATACTTGGTGTATGTATTTTTTAAATCATTACAGATACTTGGTATATGCATTATATTTAGTTTGTATTTGAACAAATTAACAAAGCCCTTTCTATATTAGTAATTTAATAGAAACTACATATGCAGATAATTATAAATAATTTACTCTTTCTTTTTTACTCTTTCTCTTTCTCTCTATCTCTTTCTTTTTTGCTTCAATTTCGATTTAGTTTTGCTCCGAGTCTCTTTTTCCTTGTTCCGATTCTTGAGCTTTTACTGAGGGTGATCCGGTGCGCTGAATTGGGATTTCACGACCCTTCTCTTCAAGTTCAGGCGGCTTAGGTACATTCACTGTTAAGACACCATCCGATGATAGTGTGGAAATCGCATTATCGGCCACATATCCTTGCGGTAATGAAAAGCGACGAATAAAATGACGAGAAACATAGCCATTATTGTTATCATTTTCCTCTGATTTACCCTCCACAACAACACTATTATCTATGACTTTGACCGTTAACTGTTCGGGTTTGAATTCTGATACGTTCATGGAAACTTGATAGCCATGTTTACCAATTTTATCGAAATCCATATCCATAAGACGAGTTAATTGACTCGCCGCTGGCACCCATCGGTAGCTAGTGGTCCAAGGATAGTCGAACAATGGTGACGAAGGCAAAGCTAAACGTCTCAAATCCTCGGCCATACGCCATAAAATCGGTAGAGTACGCATTCTTATTTTTCGCTGTAGAACAATTTTCTTTTCGAAAGGGTTTGACTGTTTGTCTGTTTTGTCTGTAACTACACGTTAAGCGGCATTTATCAGTCGTATTTATACTACTTACACGTTCGAATAAGAAAAAATAGTTAATGTCGCTCATTTACAGTCTGCATATGCGTGTGTATGTGTCTGTATGCACAAATCTCGCAAATCTCTGGCTATAGGCATAGTGAGAACTTTCTGGTAGAATCCGTTAATGAAGCAGACACAGTGCTTGGAATTTTATAGAACATAGAGAAAGAGAGATTTCGCAAGAGAGCTTAAAGCTTAAATCGATTCGTTGTACAAGCAAATTTTCATTTATTTTCTTATGTTAATTGCATTCTCTTAAATCTTCCTCGTCGTACATTTACACATTTCTCTTTTTCTCTTTATATGGGGTTTTTTTACAAGTAAGTTTCTTATGATTCACACATGTGTGTATTAACACACACAATAACTAATACATATGCACTTCAGACTGCATTCTATTCCTTTGTAGAACAATCCACAACTAGTAAGAAAGAAATTTTCACAACTTTGTGAAAAATTAATGTCTAGAAGATGCCTGCAGAAACGTGCTCTTTAATACAAGTGTACAAATTTTCGTGTTCAGCTAAAAGCAATGGCCGCATTTCTATACCCATTACCGAAGGATGAGGGAATATGTTCATTTTTGCAAGGAAGTCGCAAAGCGTTAAAAGTGACCGGATTTTTATTTATTTTTTTTACTTTCTCGACTTCTTTCAGGTATATATAATATATATATATATGGCCTGCCTAAAAATGTGTTAATTCCAATGTAAATATGATGGACCCGATCGGGTATCAAATGAAAGGAACAGACTTGCAAAGTGGAATGCGAGACAAGCTAACTGTGTTGACGGTATACGGCGGATAACGGATACACTGGGTATAAAAGATTCGGTTGCTGCCGTATACAATTCTCCAACTCGCTTTCTACTTCGCTGTCTGATGAGTACTTGGATATTTTCCCTTGACTTGTGTCATACGGCAAGTAAAAAGCACTTGTATGTACGCAGTGCAAAAAGGAAATTAATTTCCTTCCTTTTTCTATATTGCATTTTACACTCTCTTATCCAGAGCGTTTTTTTTTTACTTTATTCGCATCATATCTGTGCAACATATTGACGTTGTAAAGTTTGAATTGTCATAATACATATATATATATATATATATATTTATACATTTGTTTTTTTTTTTTGGCGTAAATAGAGAGTTAATCTAATCCTTCCCTTTTGGACCACTCGAGCCATGAACCCAAATACGGCTTGGCTCTGTAAATGTAAAGTCACGTAAAGTGATAGTTGAGCGTATTTTTAATTAATACATTCTTACTTCTCCCAGCCGTGTTTCCTGGCCAAATCCGAACCCATTTGCGCGTACTGACCACCTAAACATGAGAAAATCACAACTGCATCTCGAGGTGGTTTCTCATGGCCATATTTCATATTAAATTCTTTATCGTTCATCATGAGAGCATTTTCCAATTCCATGACTTTTTTTTTTGACGAATCCAGAAGCCACAATATTTTATTTACGTATTTTTTTTTTTTTTTTTTTGTGTCATTATTGCAAAATAGTTAATGGTTTGTGAACTAAGCTCTTACTTACACGGTATAATAATGCTGCCTGGTATGACGCCGTCTTTTTCCACTAGTTCTCTACTTCTTACATCAATCAAGTATTTCTCCGGATGGTTCGGTATATCCTTTACTTCCTCATAAGTTGCTAAATTCTTATCCTCATGTAACGTGTCCTCCGCAAAAGCCCAATTTGCCGCAACTAACACTAACATCCAAAACGGAACACTCAATCTAAACGGAAACATTGTTCCACCAATAAACAACAAATGAATCTGATCGAAGCGATGACAGCAGAATAGCTTTTTATACACGTATTTCGTAAGAGATGCCCTTCAGTCTGAATCTGAAAAACTTGGAAGTAAATGCATTATTAAATCACGCATTCTCTTGTAACGTAAGCAAACTTGACTGATTCGCACGCAATACATTTAAATGAATTAAAAAATGAATAAAAAAAACAAATTCAGAAACAGGTTTATATGCGATTCAAGCCGCTTTTCTTTTGCACCTCACTGATCCAATGGCAAATCCCGGGAATATGTTCACTTAGCGGGCGACGGCAATAGAGCGAAGGCTGCAAGCCTTAATTGCACTAAATTCTCTTCTTCTTTTTCTATAGGCGAACAGAGAATAGTTTGGCCTCACCATAACTTTCCTAATCATTAGCTATATCTATAAGTAAAAGTCCATATTGACAGTCAGCCAATCTTTCCTTTCTCCGTTTCCTTTTTTTTTCTCTCTTGAGCAATGAACTTGGAGGTCGATTAGTCGATTATTGTCAGACTTGTTGGAAAATTCGCTTTTAAAAGTCCCGTATTCTGTTCTGTCTGTCAATCATTCAAAAATTTAATGAAAGAGTCGAAGGTTCGATACAAAGATTTGCGCCATCACCATTTGCGAATCGCATCTATTTTCAAGAACTTGATATCGGGTGATGAAAAGTGACTAAAATACGAGAGAAATATGCGAAAAAAAAATTGCGATCGCAAAGCTCTACCTGACGATGCGCATGGTGGGGAACAAGTGCAATTGGAACATACAGCGTCGGCATCAAGCGTCCAGAATTGATCAATAGTAATGGCGATGTCTTCCATTATGACGATCCCCGACCAAAAGTATTATTATTAATGATATTTCAAGAACTGTGAGAGATCAACGGCTTGCTCGGCCTCTAGCCCGCCGCTCTTTACAGAACTTCCTTAGTGGTGTGGTGGTGGTGTGGTGACTACGAAGGCAGGGAAATGACAAAAGATTATTGATCAATTGCTTGAATGAAGTTTACTTCAATAAAACGTAAGAAACATATCTCTTTGCTGAGTTTTGCTAAGCAACGCCTTGAGAATTAGTTTGCAGTTTTTATTTATTGGTTCGAAGAGGAAGATGTCAATGCCAAAGACTTACTTCTCTCTACTCATATATGGATCCTTTTAGGTGACCTTCTCACAGCGATCGTCTTTATCTGCTACTGCCATTTTTTCGAATAAAGAACGAAAAGCAATAGGAAAGCGGTTATCGTTAGATGCGTCAAGTTGACAAGTTCGTCGCCGAAGCGTCTTAAATGGTTTCACGAACTTATTCTGATCAACAATATGCATTAGATAGGATAACAGTCCTCCATTGCTTATGCATTAGTGTACATACCTATATTCTTAAATGCCTATGAACTTGCACGCACGTCATACATAGTTATTGGGATGATTTCCCTTAGCGTTAGTGTTTGCATTTATCAAAGCTATTACTATTTAATTATATTAATTTATAAAAATGTGCTTCTCTTATTATTTAAATATTAGTTTAACAATCGAAAGCAATTCAAACAAAAGATAATAAACGCACACGAGAACCAAAAACCTGCAACATTCTGAAAATATTGAATACGAAAATTCATTGAAAATTCGACTTTGTTGTTATTCCCCATCACCGAAGGGGATGAGGGGGGTATGTTCATTTTGTCCAAACGTTTGCCAAAGCCCAGAAGAAAGCTTCCGAGATCCCATAAAGTATATGTATTCTTGATCAATATCAAATTCTGAATCGATTTAGACATGTCCATCTGTCCGTCCGTGTATAAACAACTGCTATAAACACTCTCCTCACCACAAAAATGAAACTCCCGACTTCAATTTTGCAAAATAATTTGACAATGATCTGAACAGGTCAAAAGGCACGTCTACAACGCCCACACATCTAGCAGTCACACTCACTCAATATTATAGAATTCATTTCAAATTTATAATTTTCGTTTGTTTCGATCTTTTATAGCGCAACGGTCGCAATCGAAACCATTTTTCTCACTTGTTATATGCTTTGCAAACCTCGACAACTATACGAGCTGCAGTCAGATCTAGAAGAAGTTGAACAAAACCTTATGTGAATTTGAATGTGGGACATATACGCTTTTATGCAAAATATACATTTTACTATATATACAAGCTGTGTTGCACAATTTCTCTTTATTTTGCTTTCATTTTAACTCACAAAAATAGAAGATGCAAACCGCACTTGCACGAAATCGAAGAAGTAAAACAAGGAACCAAAAAAAAAAAAAAAGAAAGAAACTTTATCTCCCTTTATTCCCAAATGATAAGCAGGCTTGAAAGAAAAAAAAATTGCTAATAATTTCTGTTGAAGAAAGGGAAGAACTAGTTAGGAACCAGGGAACTATGGATATACCTAGGCATGTACACTAATATTTGAAGACAATTTCGTTTTTCTACATAAAGTGTTTAAAAATCGTAATTGTCTTGTCATCAGACAGACAAATCGGTAGACATGATGAAAATGGTACCCGATTCTTGCCTCTAATCAAGAACGTCCGATTCACAACACAGATAGAGATGAAAATGTTAAATAGCTTTTTCAGAATTTCAGAGCAAGGTAGGTGAGCATGGAAAAGCGCAATTACCTTCGTATAATAATGTACATGAGTGTGTAAATAAGAATCGAACCGTAATTATATAACAGTATTTATATATAAATGCGTATGCAATGTATTTCAATACACTTATAAGGAATCCTCTGAAATCCAATTCATTCCTATTCACATATGTACATTAGTATGTATATGATGCGCTATATTGTATGTGTTTTCTTTTACTATGGATTGGCAATTTTGAGAAAGTTCAAACTCAACGATATATAAATCATTTAGGCAATATCTGTGCGTAGCTATATAAAAATTTGCCCTGTAAAGTACATATTTCGTGAAGCTCCGCAAACATGTAAACATTAAAAGAGCAGATTTATGCACTCTTAATACGCTTATGCAATTGACATTTTCGAACTTTCTCTTCATTTTCGAAATAGAAAGAGAAAAAGCTCCTCTACTTCTCCCAAATCAAATAAATTGTGAGAACATCACCATTACGGCTGTTAAATTATTCCAGAAAGTACTTGATTTTTCTATTGCCGTATGCGTTGGTATAAAAGCCGGCAAACCAAGCAAAGCGTATTCATTCCACTCTCAAGTGTCGTAAAAAATAAAAGGAAGTAATTGCTAGTTGTGCAACTTTGTAGAAAGAAAAAAAAAAAGAAATAAGAAAAAGAAGGCTATTAATTCAGTTACAGCAGAATTTTGCAAATAGTAAAAAGAAAATCAATCTGAAATGTCGTCTCTACCGTTATTATTAAGCTTAATCGACGAATTGGATCGTGAAGCTAATCATCCATCTTATCATGGCAACGATTTTGGCTTGGGTCTGCCGCCATATTTGATTCATCGTCATCCATATCGCGAGCCGGCGAATAACATGATTGGATATTCTTTGCCATTTGGTATCATTAGCCGTTTGAACGAACGTCAGGCTGGTCGCAGGGGTGAAAAAAGAGGCGAAGACCGAGTCTCGGCAATTGGTAAAGATGGCTTCCAAGTGTGCATGGATGTGGGCCAATTTAAACCGAACGAATTGAATGTTAAGGTGGTAGAAAATGCAATTGTGGTCGAAGGTAAACATGAGGAACGGGAGGACCAACATGGCTTCATTCAGCGTCATTTTGTTCGCCGCTATGTATTGCCTAAAGGATACGACGCCGATAAGGTAGTTTCTACATTGTCGTCAGATGGCGTTTTAACAGTCAGTGTACCAAAGCCCCAAATTGAAGAGAAGGCTAACGAACGTATCGTTCAAATTCAACAAACTGGCCCAGCCCATCTTAATGTCAAACAGAACTCCCAGGAGAAAGTAGGCGATGCTGCAAATGGCGGCGGAGAAAATGCCGAAGTTAAATAAATTGGAATTTCGCTTCCTCAAATTTATGATTGTTGGATTTAGTTCTGAATTCATTGTTCTTTTAAATTATATCCTCATCAGTACCATCATTAATCACATCTACACATACAAATGTATTCATATGTATTATAATAATGCGTAGTGTTTATAAATTGTTCCATTTCTATTGCATTTACGCGTCCTTAGTTTCCTCCAAATGAATATTCTTATGGACGAAACTTAAGAACAAGCGAATAAAAACATTTACATGTACCGTATACTGCGAATACGTGCATGTTTCAAGCATACTAAATACATCAATTCATTTGTTTTATTTTAAGGGAGAGAAAGAATAGTGAAATAGACTCTGAGTTGAGCGTCATCGTTGGTTTTTCATTCTTAAGGATTCCACATTAACTGATCGACTATAAAGTTGGAGGAAGAAGGTGAAGAGTTAAGATTAAGATTAAGGGTTTTATGTATGCAAGTCTGTAGATTTTTACTTTTATTGGGGTATTTCTTGTATATTTAATTATTGTTTCTTGCGTTCACTTTCTTTCATTTTTTCACTCTGTATTTCGCAACATTTTCGAGCGTGTCACTTGAAGTTCTTCTCTCTAGCCCTATCAGAAATATCTGACGTCTGTGTGACATAATTGAAATGCTTTTAGGTGCATGTAAAATGGGAACAGCCAACGTTTTGCTTTCATTCATTTTTGACGAAGAAAAGCTCGCATCTACATTATTTGAGACTTGACCCATAATTGTAACGTTGTTTTGCTGCACCAATTGTTCTAATAAAGTCATTATTTCTTTGTACCTGTGTTCATGATTTTCTTCTCTCATCTCGTTTATCTCTAGTAATGTATTCCTTATAGTCTCAGCTAACGACAAGAATCCAAACTATCTATAGAATTGCCTTTCATTTATTTAAGTAAGAGTTATTTAATTAGTATATGGGGCGACCAGAACCATCGGAATGTATTTGTTCTTTGAAAATTGGCAACGCGCACTTGTACTTAGCCCGAGTAATGGGGATTTATTGCTCATATCTATGCAGCTATTAATAATTAACATTTATTATATTAATAATGGAATAAAAACATATAATGCGAATATAGATATCACCACTCACCATGCACATTATATTTTCTCTCCTTATGCTATTTTCAAAATATATGCATGATTACAATGAAGTTCATTGATTCTTATAATCCTCCTTATTTGTTATCTGTCTGCTCTTTGTACTCACACACTCTTTGTGCCACAACAGCTGTTTGCAGTTTGTTGGTCTTGCGGTTTCAATGAAAGTGATGAATGTTTTCCGTAAATAGTAAGAGATTTGCAGGTAATCATGATATTGGAAGTTTTTTGCTTCAGTCCTCGGAAAGAACGGCGTTGCAAAATTCCTTTTATATAAGACGCTCTTTAATGGAGAAGGTAAACAAGGTAAAAATATAAGAACTTCTGGCAGCTCTTAC
Organism: Glossina pallidipes; assembly: GCA_000688715.1. Taxonomy (NCBI): domain Eukaryota; kingdom Metazoa; phylum Arthropoda; class Insecta; order Diptera; family Glossinidae; genus Glossina; species Glossina pallidipes. The sequence goes on from KK499766.1 coordinate 2,899,230, forward strand.
GAAGAACAGAACAGATGTTCTGTTGTAGTTCTCCCAAAGAAAATGTTTTGTTTACTTGTGCGGCAGGTTAGGAAATCGGGTCGACTGTTTTCGCCAAATAACAATACAAAAATCTTCTCGAAACAACTCTTGCACCTCAGTCAAAGTATTATTGATAATATCTGCATCAGGTTTTATATCATTTATATTTTATATAATAGAACTTCTTATATTTCAGCTCAAAGACATGGTGAATATGAATGGCAAGATCCGAAATCGGAGGATGATGTGTAATGTTCTTTTGTTATTTAGAGAAATTTAATGAAGCGAAAATATGTTCACTAAATTAATTATGAATTGATTTTAGGGTACGCGTAATATACATTGATAAGGATGGTAAACGGTTAGAAGTGAGAGGCAAAGTAGGTGATAATATCTTGTATTTAGCTCACCGCTATGAAATTGAAATGGAAGGTAATTTTCAAATCTTGTGCATTACGATAAAATTCAAGTTATGAAAAGCTTATAAATTAGGAGCTTGCGAAGCGTCCTTAGCTTGTACGACATGTCATGTGTATGTAAAGGATAATTACCTGAATAAATTACCGCCCGCCGAAGAGAAAGAGGACGATCTACTGGATATGGCGCCGTTCTTACGGGAAAATTCCCGTTTGGGTTGCCAAATTATACTCACTAAAGATCTAGATGGCATTGAACTGGAGCTTCCCAAAGCGACACGTAATTTTTACGTTGACGGCCATAAGCCTAAACCTCACTAAGTCAATATATATATATATGTATATTGTAGTGTTAGAAAATTTCGAATTTCGTTTATGCTTTCTTTTATTTGTTATTATAAAATTACTCAATCCAATTCTAACCCGTTTAGAAGGCAAAGTTATTCTGTGGTTTCTTCTCTTTATTGTTATCAATTTAAAAACGATGACATAATTGCTTAGAAATCAAAATACACAGTTATTGCAATTCTAGAATACACAAATTATTACAATTCAATAATTTATAGTCGAACTGAGAGAACAAAGGAAATTATAAATAATTATATAATAAAAATAGTTTCATCTCTAGTAAGATTCATCGGAAAACTTGGAGTTTTAAGAATTTTTACTAATTTTCGTATAATCGACTATTAATCTTGAGCAGCTAAATGCTTTCCATTGAACAATTAGAGTCTACTGTCCGATGACTTATATACGCTGATGAATTAATTCCATATTTGCTCTTATGACGTCTTGCAATTGGTTGTTTTTTATAGTACAACTTCTAACCTCTCGGATGTATAGATACGGTTAAGAATTAATTTTTAATTAAAATAGAAGCCAATGAACTATGATTCGTTCTTGGCTTTGAAGTCAATTAAACTAGAGTAAGAAAATATTGAAATTAAAAGCTAATTAAAACGAGAAAAAAAGACTCTAAAATTAAATTTAAGCAATATTTAATGCATATAGGCGATGATAGGTGCTTGCTTCAGAATCTTCAAGATTTGAGTGCATCGGCTGAAAAGAAGAAGCGTCGAAAATAATAAAAATCCAATGTTAAGAAATAATATGTTAAATTAAAGCCATTTGCAGTTTCAGCTTTCAGTTTGAGTCCGCTGAATTTGAGCGAGAGCCAGAGCGAGAACGGGAGCCTGAATTTGATCGAGATTGAGAACGTGACTGTGAATGTGAGCGGGAGTTCGACTGTGAACGGGAACGCGAACCCGAATGTGTTAGAGAACGTTCACTCATTTTCTCTTCTTCTTGATCCTTCTCATTATCATGCTGCTGAATTTGCTCTATTTCGTGAGACTTTTCGCGTTCCTCGCTTACTTTGCGATTTTCGACTATCTTACGATCATCTTTCGCGTTCTTCTCATTACGTTCTTCTCTATCTTCATCTTTATCATAAGGCTCATTAGTTGCTATGACTGCTGTAAGCTCTTCTTTAGGCGAGAAATTTTCCCGATCTCGTTTTTCACGCTCAGTCTTCTCGCGATTGCTGGCACCGCCGTTCTTTTTATTACTTTTTTTAAGACCAGCAATTTCTTTAAGCAAAGATGCCACTTTCCGGTTCAAATTTTCTACTTTCATTTCATGTAAACGATCGATCTCCTTAAGTTTATTACGCATTTCCATTTCCTTTTCGTAGTTTTTGCCTTTAAGCTCGGTCAACTGAAAGTGAGAACAAACGACAATTGAGAAATTTACAATATTCAAGTCATTCGTACAAAATGTATACATACCAATTTGTCTTTTTCCAGTAATTCCTTATCCTTTTGAGATAAACGCTTTTCAAGGCTGGCTATGCGTTCTTTCAAAGTTGTAATTGCTACTACATGATCAGCGGAATTGGGATCAATGCTAATGACAGCTGGACCAGCTATTGAACCTAAGCCAATGCTACCGTTACCGCTGCACGAGGAAGCTGCTCGCGATATTTTCTCGGGCAAATCTAAGCTGGCCGAATTTACAGCTGCTAAATTGACGCCTGTATTACCACTGCTAGTCACTTTCGAGAGGTCACTACGTGAAGATTTTTTTGCTGATGCTGAAGCACTCTCACGATGCGACCTCTCGTGTGGTCGCTTTTTCGACGGTATTCGTCCGTCTTGCTGAGCCTTTAGCAAAGCTCGTTTGTAAGCACAAGTGCAGAGCCAACACAGCAATTTACCATTTACCTATAATTAGAAGGAGGTGGGATAGTGTGTGTGCGTGTGTGTTTGTGTTTGTGTGTGTGCGGGGGTGGGGAGTAATTGTTTTATTTATATATATGATATAAGATAATATAATATGTTTGTTTACTGCTGAACGCAAACATTTATCTACTTTACTTATAGGGAAGTCACCGGAAAACAACTTTTTTTAATTAAATGTAACCGCATTTTTTGCTCTTTTTTTTTTTTTTTTTTTTTTTTTTTTTTTTATTCACACCTTTTTATTTTCATCCCGCCTATCAAAGGCAGATCGGAGTTTACATTCGTCACATTGTACCGGTGGGCCATATTTTGCTTCGTAGCTAGCGCATCTATTTAACGTCAAACGACCATTTGGGTTTAGATTAATTTTCCGATAACCAATCACGTTATTCATCGGATTTATTCAGGGAGCGTTGTGGCGTATTAAAAGTTCGTAATTATGATTTGTGGAGGAAAAAGAGAAGAAGAAAAATGTTTGCGTTCATAAAACGTTGCATTCAAGGAAAAAATGATATTCTACTAAATACTGTATTTAGGCAAATTATGGTATGTAAGCATATCAACTAATTTGGCAATAATTAATGTTCATATAATTTTTAATTTAATGCTAGTCAAAAAACGCACAATACAAGCATTTCATTAATGCGGCTAACCAAAAATATCTAAAATAGAAAGTTAACAGTTTATCGAGACATTTTCCTTGTTTTCAATAAATCGATCTCTGTGTTGCGTTTACATAAATATACACTTTTTTTAAATTATTTTCTACCAACATATTTGAGCGAAAAAAAACGAAATCAGACGGATATTCGCTAAAATTTAGCTTTTCTCCGAAAAGTGTAGGATATTATGTGGACAATTTCAACAGTCAATCACTGTGTAAAAAATTCAAGGTTACATGCCTCGCTGAGAGATCAGCTACATATCTTATTAGCTGATTTAAGATCAATAAGTAAAGAAACTAATGAAATTAAAGTATATTGTGCATTTTTTGATTAATTAAAAACTATATATTCTGAGAAAATGTAAAATATGAATGCAATTATACAAACCTCATGCACTTGGATCCGCCGAAAGCAGCAACAATTTTACAACATTCGCAGGCACTGGGTTTGCCATATTTATTAACATTATGTTCACATTTTTTGCAAACATTTTGTGATTTCCTGTTTTGTTCGTTTTACAGTAAAATGAGGGTTAGTTTAATGCAAGATCTTCGTAAAGAGACCTGTGGTATGAGGCTACTTACGTGTTCGGTTGAAATTCGGAACGGCAATAAGTACATTTCACTATTGAGGTAGAGCCGCGGCAATTCTGTGAAAATGTGAAATTTTTAAAACGTTAACAGCTACTTTTTCTATTGTATTCCAATCACCTTGCAAAGCTGGGTTCCCGATGATAATTCTTCGAACGGATGTCGCGAGAAGCATTTCGAACAGGCAAATAATACTTTTCCACTCATCGTTTGTAGACAAAACTTGTGGTCCTCGCTATGTTAGGTTAGAATTTCCCTTCGAGTCTCGAAATAAAACTTATTGGCTTTTTAAATTTTTTAATTCTTTTTATTCACAAACTTTGCAAAAGACGCAATTTCTTTTGTCAAAAACGCAACTAAAAATGGCGTCAAATAAAATTTCGAAATCATTCACACGTCTGTTCGAAAGCATTCACACATCTGTTATACGTTAAGTACTAAAATGCTTTCGGTATGCAATGTTACATATTAAAATTTCTGCAGAATTTTTGTATATATTTAACTAAATGCAAATTGGAGTATGTATTCTGTACGTTCGTACATGTCAACACTGCGATCACAGTTTACATGATAATTACGTTTTAGTAATAATAAGTCTTAAGTAATAATGATAAATACACTCATATAATGAATGCAATGATTTTCTATTCAACAACTATATTATAAAAAAGATAATTGAGAAGATTTTATGCAACAAACGCAAGCCATAAATGGTTGCATTATCTAGTAATCGAGAAATGCTGAATAATGCTCAGCTAACAAATAATGTTTGCTAAGGTATTTGAACAAAATAGTAGATTTCAAATGGTGGATTGAATGAATAAAACATCGTAGATAACAAAATTCATAGTATCTGATATAACTACACAGTAATACAAGTTGCTTTTTTTCTATTAAAATTTCACAAATACAGTTCACAGTTGAAATTTCCGTGAATCCGTAAAAAAGTATTCAATTTTATTCATTTTTCGAGATTGCTAAGCATCATAGAAGCTTTACTACAAATTATGTTGATCTTTATAGAAATTACGCTGAGTTACGCTACCAGCCTGAAATAATCAAAAATACATTCACATTAAAAGGGATAAAAACGGATTAGGGGCATTCAGTTGCTCATTGAACCGCAGTTATTATATCGGCGAAAGTGTGTAAATATTTATTATTCGCAAATGCAACTATGGTATGTTCGAAAACAATGTGAGCAACATATTGTGACCAGCGAAATAAATTCAAATATATTATTTTGAAAGCCGTCGCTTCACTTTGCTTGCCACCGCGAAGAATAGAAGATCGAGTAATATTTATCCCAGATAGGCCAAAATAGTTGAATTTTGCTTTTTTCGTGGTTTGCTGGCTCAATTTAATAGCAATGGCTGGTGAACAAAAGAATATAAAGGTCGTAGTGCGTGTAAGACCATACAATCAAAAAGAATTGGAGCTAAATACGAAAAGGATCATTAAAGTGATGGATGAAACAACGCTACTTTTCGATCCGGAAGAGGAGGATGACGAATTCTTTTTTCAAGGCACTAAACAAAAATATAGGGATATCACAAAACGAGTGAGTAAGAAAATGAGCATGGAGTTTGATCGAGTTTTTGATGTAGACGCTACAAACTTGCAAATATTTGAGGAATGTACGGCACCGCTTGTTGACTCGGTTTTGAATGGGTAAGTGATAGTTCTGGCAAGCATTTACTTAAAATTTATTCATGGATTTTGTTTTTGTTTGTATAATTATTTGCCTTAGCAATAACTGTTCTGTGTTCGTATTATTTGCTTTAGCTATAACTGTTCTGTGTTCTTATTGTTTGCTTTAGCTATAACTGTTCTGTGTTCGTATATGGAGCAACGGGCGCCGGGAAAACTTTTACAATGCTTGGTAATCATACTACTCCCGGTCTGACTTTCTTAACAATGAGCGACCTATTCGATAAAATCAAAGAAAAAACGAATACATGCCGATTTGATGTGGGCGTTAGCTATTTGGAAGTTTACAATGAGCAGGTAATGAATCTGCTGACCAAAACAGGCCCGCTTAAATTACAGGAGGATACGAACGGAGTTGTTGTGAGTGGTTTATCGCTGAAACCAATATATAGCGCCGAAGAGTTGCTTGAATTATTAGCACTTGGCAATTCCAATCGAACCCAGCATCCCACTGATGCTAATGCTGAAAGTTCCCGTTCTCATGCCATCTTCCAAGTGCACATTCGTATGACAGAGCCTAAGACCGGTAGCAAGCGTATGGTAAAACTATCCATGATCGATTTGGCTGGCAGTGAAAGAGCGGCTAGCACTAAAGGCTTGGGATTACGATTTAAAGAAGGCGCTAGCATTAATAAATCTCTTTTGGCCTTGGGAAATTGCATTAATAAGTTAGCTGATGGTCTGAAACATATACCATATCGCGACTCTAACCTCACGCGCATATTAAAGGACTCATTGGGAGGTAATTGCCAGACATTAATGGTGGCCAATGCGTCAATGAGTTCCCTAACTTATGAGGATACCTACAATACCTTAAAAGTACGGCTTATCGTTTTAAAAATATATCAATAAATATTAATAGATATTTGGTTCTTTTTAGTACGCCAGTCGCGCAAAGAAAATTCGTAGCACTTTGCGACAAAATGTTTTGAAATCGAATATGCCCAAAGATTTTTACATTAAAAAAGTTAATGAGCTTATGGAGGAAAATGAACGTCTTAAACGGGCAAACGCTGCTCTTGAACCGAAAATTCCTAAAAGCAATTCGTTAGATGAAGGCGACTTTCAGAGGTGGTGCCTTCGTATTGATGTCTTATTTTCCGAAATTTTGAAGGTTCAGGAAAAATTAATTGGTTTGAAAAGTAGTGCGAAAATCTTGGCATTTCGCGACAAACTTAAAACAGCTATAAGCGAACTTCTTGAAACTTTTCCTGCTGCTTACAATGCACAAAAGGTAAGTATTTGAGAAAATTTGGTTATTTTATTGGAAAAAGGAAAAATAATTTTTATACTTGCTATCGGAGAATGGGTGCATTTATTAATTTTATCTTCTTCCTTAAAATGCCCTGAAAGCATAGGAAGATATATATTAGCATAAGAATTGACTTAATTATCTCTGCCAGCACCCTACCAAAAAGAAAAGTTTATTAAAAAATCTCAATCCTTGCCGAGAGAAAATTCAAATTTTAATCTTTTGCTCTTGCTTCTGCAATTTGCCGGTGATAGCATTTAGTCAGTCATCCGCTATTTATTGTAATTATCAGCTCACTATAAAAAGTTTAACAAAGCAATTTTGCTTGTTACTTCTTGTGTAGTTTAGAGTTGTTGACACTTAATTTAAAAAAAAAAAAAGGAAAAGCGGTTTTGAGATGTACAGATGTACTCTGATTAAGTTATGTAAAATTACTTTAAATAACAATTCACGTCATAAGTAAATAATTTATTTTTAAGAATCTCCAAGTAGTTCTTTTTGCTTAGACTGAAGCAGTTTGTCCGCTTCAGATATATATTTATCACTGATGGCTGTGATTTGAGTTTGCATCGCGTACATATCATCTTTTGATATATTCTCTTTTTTCTTTAATTTCCTAATAACATTGTTCTGTATATCCTTGATTAAATCACGATATTTAATGAAGCACGCTTTTGCATTCTTGGAGAGATTTTCTCGGTGGTCTTTCGTAATCTTAGGTATAGGTATAAAGAGAGTTGTGCCATCTTGTTGCGGATTTAAATTCATACCACTCTTCTCTAAAGCCATCAGGACATTTGGTATTGTTTGAGGAAACGCAATCATATTGATCACGATTGTTTTAGGATTTTTGCGGGATATTTGGGCCAGTTCTTGCAATTCGTGCTCTTTGCCATCTACAGTGATCTTAAGAGAATCAATGGCGCCGGTGGTCGAACGCAGTGAGAGATTCTTAATGAAATCATCCTTCATCTGTTGAACGGCTTTTTGCATTTGTGTATTAAGTCCATCGTAATCAATGGCATCGCGCAGCAGCGTTTCATTAATTTCTACTTTGGCGGGCTTCCCTTTCTCCTTTTTCTTATCTTTGCTCTTTGCGTAATAGCGAATTTGGTTTTCTGCTGCCTGAACCGGCGCTAGCGTGTACGTGGAAGGACTTGCTCTGGAAATCTTCGCACTTAACGTTGAGCCAATTCGCAATAATCTAATTAGAGGAGCGGACTTAAAGGCAAACATTTTTTTACTCAATTAAAGAATGTAAAATCATTAGTTAATTTGGGAGTTTTACGAGATTTTTTATTTACGCACACATACTATTAGCTTAGAGTTGCCAAATTTGTTAAAATATGACCACCAAGGTAAGTAACTTCGTTGGTGAATAAGCTAATAACACAGCAACATTGCAGTTAAATATTTGTTTGACTTATTTTCAAGGAGAATGGAAAAGACGTGGAGTGCCACGTTGGCCAAGACATTCAAAATTTCTATAAATATATATCATTCATCGTCTTACATATAAAGCGAATGCACAGAATTGCTTCCCAATTTTTTACATTTCTTGTGTAAATATCTCGATAAAATTCGAAGTGATTCGATTTGGAATGGTTTGTGCTTTTTTTATACATTTGTTCTGGTAAAAGTTTTCACATAATGTATGCTGTCAGCCCGTGAAAATAATGCTTCGAAATCCGATTATTTTTAAGGTTTTTCTAATTTGTAGGTTTATTGTGGGTCTGCGTGCTCATTTTTAAGGGTTTTCTGATTTTTAAAATACCGAAATAATAGAAGTTACGGATTAGCTTCTATAGATACAAAATCTTATTAATTCAAAATATTTGCACCATGCATGACTTTGTTATAGACAGAACATCGAAATTAGTATACTCCAAAGATGTTATCGGCGAATATAAAAGTATATAATAATGAATAACTATTTACAGGAATGTGCTACATATATATCGTCGACTCCTCGTAACTCGAACAAGCAACTTAATAAATTAAGGGGAGAAATTGAGTATTGGGATGAAAAGCTCGGAAGTCTTATCACAGAGTTGAACAAATTAAAGAGTGAGGTGAAGAACGCAAAATGTGCAAACAATTTACAAATATTTTTAAAAAATGAGTATATTCGTCTGGATAACTCACAACAGTTACTCGGAAGTAATCATCGGAATGATCTTCATTTCGAGTTGCAAAGAGTAATTGATTTAAGTTACAAAATCATTAAGGATGCATGTCTAACTAGAGAGCAACGGTGCAAGATTGAAAACGTGCAACAATGGTTCTACGCGGACATTTTAAAAAATAACGACGACCATAAGAGAGATTTTAGTGAATTGGTAATGGCGAATAAGGATTTTGGTGAAGTAAATGGTTATGAGAGGTGTAAACGTATACGAATCGAAGAGTTTGTCCTTAATAAGTCAGATGGTATAGGTTCTTTAGACAGCGAAGAGAGCGGCAATGAATATTTGCTATCAACAACTGTTACGACACAACCTAATAACAAACGAAGCAATATGAATGAAACGAAAGTACTATTTGCACCACCAAAAAATTCCAACGGAGATTCAACTTTCGATATTTGTTCGACTTCAACTGCAAACAATACCGATAAGGAAACAGGAAATAATTTTATTACCAATGTGCTCTGCAGTGAATTAGTCGAACCTCCCAAAAATGCAGAAAAGTTAAAAGATGGTATGTATAGTGCATATGCATAGTGAAATATATTTTCACTTTTTATCATTTGTTCTACTTTTTTTAATGTAGTCCTACTTAAATCGAGAAAATTCACACGCAACAATCTTTTGAAAGCAGTCGCTGTTGGCATCCAAAAAGAGAATAAGAAAATCAGTCCAAATCGAATTCGTAAAAGTCCGCGTCATATGATAGCAAAAGGTATATATGCAACTCATAACAATTTTAAAAAATAAAATTCAATTTTAATAATTAAATGTTAAGCTTCAGGTGCATCTGTACTTTTGGGAAGACGTTTACCAATGCGACAAGTAAATGAAAATTCGAATGGATTGCCTGTACGTATTAATCGCGCAGCTTCATTACGTGTCAAAAAATAATTCAAACATTCTTCGTTACTTGTGTTTGACGCCTTTAAGTATATCTTTGCAATTTTATGTTTGCCCCATTTGTTCATCAAACTGAATATTAATACAGCTCCATTTATTGTGCGTTACCTTTCTTTCAATATACATAAATATTATAAAAGTATAAAATTCGATTTTTAATGAAATTGAGTTAAACTGTAGGTATTTCTAAATGGTTGTATTTAAAAAAATCATAAAACGAAGATAGAGCAATTCCGGTGGAAGCCAGTAAGCGGGGAAATAAACCAGTGGCAATGATTATTACGGATGAGGCAATACCCAAGTAAAGAATCAATAGCGTGGTTAGAACTACAGAGTAGAAGTTTGGAGTAGAAATAGTATATGGCAAATGATTATGATAATTAATCCAGCGATCGCTCCCTGCTACGTACGGCCCAAGAGATATTTTATTATACGTCTGTATTGGGCTTGTGTACGCTTCTACTCGCTTCCAGTTAGTTTCTCCGAGTTGATGTTTGGCAGTCCTTGATGTATTCGGAGTCGTTTCAAAGTCATCGTTGTAATGATGCCGATCTCGGTCTGGCTTATTAGCCTGTTGTGTATAATGAAATTTACGTTGCTGGTCCTTAATTCCCTGTACGTTTGCCTTCAAAACATAAGGTAAAACTAAAGACTTATTTACTTGTAAGTCTATATTTGCTACACTGTGTGCTTCTTTTACTTTAAAATGCAATGCAATCTGTGAAAATAAAATTAATATATGGTACCGCCACATTTTGCGCTTCGTTGTCTTTAAGTTCACTTGCAACCGTTTGAACATATTGCTTTTATATGTTAAACTATTTTCGCCTGGTTAAACATTGACGGACAAGTTGACATTTGTTCGCTCTTACTGGCAAAAACAGCAGTCACTCACATAAAAATTAATTGGAATAGAAAGTTTGCTTATTTTTAGTAAATTTTTGTATTTAGATACGCATGTGTCTTTGCAATTTCTAATGTAAGTTGTTAATAATTTATGACAATACAGCCTATTTAACTTTTCCACCGATATTTAACATTTTGATGACCTCTTCTTTGTACTTATTTAAATTGTACTCGTTTTCACCTTCATTTATGAGTTGTTCGAGACAGCTAATAAAACCATTTGTAGCCTTTAATTTTTCATCTTCTGTAGCAGGTGTTTTACCCCAATTGAGAATGGCTTCTACTGATTCTTTAGATTTGTTACGATCATAATGGTAGTATTCCATATCGGCTTCCGATTTGGTTGCCTCCCACGGTTCGGTGGTAAATGACTCGTGATAGCAAGCCGTTAATAAATACATTGCATGGTCGTAATTTTGTTTACGCAAAGGACAACGATCAGCTACGATTGTGACAAGGCCAGTCTCACGATTATAACGCTCACCAACTAATCTCAAAAATTTATCCTTAGCGTGGGGATCAAACTTTAGGTCAGTCAATTTTATAGACAGTTTAACACATCTTGCCTCAGGATTACGTATTGTAGGCAAAGCTTGACAATAGTCGGTGGTGACAACATCAATGGGAAAGTGATTTTTCCATTTTTCAGCGGTTTCTAAACCTTTTGGCCAAGGATTACAAAATTTTTTAAGGGCTTCACAATGCTGCTTAACAGCTGGGGGCGTCAAATGCAAAAAGTTTGGAATTTTCATAAGTTCAGCATTAGCGAATTTTGATGGCGCACTTCCTTTTTCCACATAACCTTGGCGAACCGGTAATGGAACCGATGCGGGATGAAAGGAACGAGGCGCTGGCCAAACAGCAGTCCAATCTTGATCTGTTGCCATCTTATGTGTACGCGGTGGTGGTACATCAACCTTTTTGTATTGACGTTTTTTCACATCTCGTTGCTGAGCGGAACGCAAGTTAAGCACTCGGAACTCTTTTGGAAAAGACGTTTATATAACTTTAGTATTTTAGTTAAATTTTTTACATGAATACTTGCCGTTCTCTTGCTCACTCTCTTCACGTGTCAATTTTGATGTAATCGAACGGAAAACGAACTCCTTCTTATTTTTATTACGAAGGTTTGGCTTCAGTAAACGTGTAACGGCAGCCATTGTGGGTTAGTTTATTCTTATTTAGAATTAATTAAAACAAATTTGAAAATATTTACAGCATTCAATCGATTACGCTTACGCGAATCACTTTCATCATAATATAGTAAAACGATAAAATTATAAAACAGTGTAGTCAAAGCTCGACATTTATATCGATATTCATGTTGAACTTTTCATTATTATGAAAGGCATAGCGAGTGTTTTCAACAAGAACTGCAGTATTTTCCACTGCTTACAATTTCCTTTAATTTTCCATTTTTTGTGGGTTGTTTCAATCGCTTGCATATACGATGATGATAATTTAACAAACTAAAAAGTACTAAGCGCAAGCACCTGAGCTCCCCAATAACTTTTTTGAATATATAAAAGAAGTAGAATAGAATAAGTAGAAGTAGAAATGAAGTGACTAATTACAAATTATATAACATCTGGATATGAAATATATGGCTGATATTATAGTTATTTCTATACATAGTATTTTCTATTGTTTTTAGCGATATTGTTTTTTTCATGTATATGTGTACTCAAATCTTGGGGATATTCGGAGCTGTTGGTTTTCATAGTTATATTGACACAAATTCAGTGATTTTTCAAGGAACTTAGATCTGTAAAATCCTTTAAATTGTAACTCTGGCAAAATCTTAGATTTGTCCTTTGATGCAATCAATTCTCAAGAGTTGACATTACTTGAAACCTATTATTATAATAGTTTGCCGTACTGATCTTTAGCTTTTTTATATTCATGTTAATATATATGTTTTTCGTACTATGTATTTAATAGGCATTTAATAAAAAGCAAAAACAAGCGCAGTGGATGCAGATGTATAAGATGTAGTTTGGTTTGACTTGACGTAAATGCATATTGAATTTTTATCTAATTTGGTCTTCTTTAGACACGAGAAAATAGTTAGTTATCAGTAATAGTAACTAATAGTAACTAATGTCGATAAGTGCAACAAATAATAAAGTGATAAGTGATAAGTGATAAGTGAAGCTGAGAAACAAATTCGCGTCTCTACCGTCGTCAGTATCGTCAGTATCGTAGCAAAAATTATAATAGAGAAACTTGGAATTTGAATATTTAGGTGCTCGCATTTTATTTAATGGTAGAATATTATTATTAGTGTGTACATTTACATGTTTGTGGGAGAACATTGCAGAAAATTTTTTATGACAACATGTTAGCGTGCAGTTAACATAACTGCCTCGTCGTTATGTATTCAAAAACTTGATCGTATTTCGTTGACGGATCGTTATACTAATACTGTGATTATATTTGTAAAATCTAAAATTGCTCATTAAAAGCATTCATGGAGCATGCATACGTGCATATAGTGATTAGCGTGCGATTTTAAATCGACTAACTCGGATACATTCGCGTGGTCCTCAGTTCATCATCTTTTTTGGAACTCTCAGTGTCAAAGCTGAGATAAGAATGCGTAACTTTACACGGATCCATTTTGAACAGAAGCGTGATTCTGTTACACATAAATTACAACCTTTAGCAAACCGACTAACGATTCGATATTTAAAAAGTGCATCTAAAATTCCAATACGAGAATGATGCCGATCGACCATTTGACATTTTACAGTTAACGAAAGTCTTTATTTATTGGTGTGAGATTGTGATTAACTAAAATTTGCTTTTAGCGAGAAGTACAATATTTTTACATTTTTAATTTACAGATTATAGGGCCTAATTGCACGCTACAATCAATAGAATATATAGGGTTTAGGCAGAGAGTTTAAGATTATGAGACGTCCAAATATGAAATGGTTGTTTAAAACTGCTTGCCTACTTATTATTGCGGGCACATTATTCATTTTTGTTATGGGCTACTTGTCGGCTAGTTCGTATACAAATCGATTACCGGATCAAAGGCCAAATGCAATGCCTTATGTCGCACTTGCAGACGAGAAACGAGAAATGGGAGAACAAAAGGAGCAGAAACAACATTTCAAGTTACAACTTTCTTCACTTAACCAACTTAAAAAAGATTGGCATGATTACGCTGCGATGAAAGCGGACGCTGAACGCGTGGGTTTCGGAGAACAAGGGAAGCGAGCAGCAAATAACGATGAGAGCACACGAGAATTAGAACGTAAAATGTCTCTGGAGAATGGTTTCAATGCTTATGTTTCTGATATGATGTCCGTGAATCGCTCGTTACCGGATATACGCTATGAAGGGTGAGTCTGTGAGAGCTCATTAATCTACAGTACTTTTATATAAAAGTTTTCTTATATTCTTTCCGTGTAGCTGCCGAACTAAAGAGTATTTAGTTAAATTGCCCACCGTAAGCATAGTGATACCATATCACAACGAGCATTTTAGTGTTTTGATGCGTTCCGTGCACAGCTTAATAAATCGTTCGCCTCCCGAATTACTTAAGGAGATAATATTGATTGATGACTTCAGTGATCGAAAATATCTTTTTAAGCAGTTAGATGAATATGTAGGAGAGAATTTTCGCAAAGTGCATATTTTTCATTTGCCACAACGTACCGGACTGATAGGAGCGCGAATGGCTGGCGCTCGGAAGGCTACTGGAGATGTTCTAATATTCTTAGATTCTCATGTGGAAGCCAATTATAATTGGTTGCCGCCACTTTTGGAGCCGATAGCCTTGAATAAGCGAACAGCAGTATGTCCTTTTATTGATGTGATTGATCATAGCAATTTCGAGTATCGAGCACAAGATGAAGGTGCGCGTGGTGCTTTCGATTGGGAGTTTTATTATAAACGTCTACCTTTGCTTCCGGAAGACTTACTTGATCGAACAAAGCCCTTTCGCAGTCCAATTATGGCTGGCGGCCTTTTTGCCATATCTAGAGAATTTTTTTTCGAATTAGGTGGTTATGACGAAGGTCTAGATATATGGGGCGGAGAGCAATATGAATTAAGTTTCAAAATATGGATGTGTGGCGGCGAGCTTTTAGACGCTCCTTGCTCTCGTGTGGGTCACATATATCGTGGCCCTCGCAATAGTCAACCAAGCCCTCGAAAAGGGGATTATCTACATCGGGTAAGAGACGCTAATTTGTTCTAAACGATATTTTAGTTCATCGAACGCATTGCTCATTCTTTGCCATTATTTAGAATTACAAGCGAGTTGCAGAAGTGTGGATGGACGACCACAAACAATTCTTGTATGAACATGGTCAAGGTATATATGAGACTATCGATGCAGGTGATCTGACTGAACAAAAGCGTATACGAGAAAAACTGCATTGTAAATCTTTTAAATGGTTCATGGAACAAATTGCTTTTGATTTGATCAAAGTTTATCCGCCGGTGGAACCACCGGATTATGCGTACGGGGCTATACAGAGTATTGGTGCTCCGTCTCTCTGCGTAGATACTCTGGGTAGATCTCGCCACGCTCAGATCGGCTTATATCGTTGTCATGACGATATTCGTCGACCACAACGCAATCAAAACTGGGCACTCAGCTGGCATAGAGATTTGCGGCTTAGACGGAAAAAGGATTGCTTAGATGTACAGGAAAGATTTAAAAACGCTCCGGTTTGGTTATGGGATTGCCATTTGCAAGGAGGCAACCAATTTTGGTCTTATGATCGTGAACATAATTGGCTCGTTCATGGCGAAAACAATGACAATAGTAACAAACGGTGCTTAGAGGCCTCTCCATCCGATCGCAAATTGTACGTAAACATTTGCCGAGAAGGTAACCGCAATATGCAATGGAACTTCGGAGTTACGAACGACACAGCCTTGAATCATTTTTGGGATATAGTCCCCAAACTTCGTTAATTGACATTTAAGAATTTGATCATCTTAGCAATGTACTTAAAATTTGTTCCACAAAAGAAATGTGTCTTTGGGTAGACATTTTTAAGCAATAACTAATATTCCAGTCTATAAAGTTATATATAGTAATCATAAATAAGTGTAACATTCCACATAATTTCGTTCTATTTGTATATATATATTTGTATTTATTACACACACACACACACACACACACATACACATATATATATATATATATATATACATTTCAAATGCATTTGTGATTTTTCTAGTTTTTCATATACAAATAATGATTATGATTATTTTTATTTATATGAATACATATGTATATTTTGTTCTTTATACATTTTAAAACTTCTTTCATTTACGATTTCGGATTTTATTTCGTTCGATGGTTTTTATATTTTTTACAATTTTAAATGGCTGGGCGACTTGAACTCGCATTATAAGGTTTGATCGCGCTTATGATGACACTAAGAGTTTTACATTCTTCTCATCTCTATTATGAGCGCATACCTCAAGCACATATATTTTAATAGAAAAGCATTGAAAAATGTTTAACTAACGAGATTGGTTGTGATTTTTATTAAAGGAAAAAAAAAAAAACAGTTATAACTTAATGAATTGTCAATGTTGCTAGAAATCAAAATAATAAATAATTAATTGGAATTATACAAATATAAATGATTGCAATACTTCTTATAGTGCGTTATCGTAAACTCAGCGCCATTGAATAGTCGTAGGAAACGTCCATTCGAACTTACTCCAGCACATTTACTTTATTGCCCTTATGTAAGGGTTCGCCGATTGGCGTGGTGTTTCAATTCATATTTCGCCTTCAGTCATTAAAAATTCTTTTGAGCATAGCGTCAAGCATCTTGTCAAGTTACTTCGAATAGCCGATGTATTTTTGGTTTTCACTTCCTTAAAAATATTTGCTGTTGGCTCTTTGCTAGTCCCTAACCCTGATCATGCCACCGCTTCTCTTCATCGATTTACAGTTATTTAAGAACATTTGAATTCATAAAGTGATAGCCTGATTCATTCAAAAAGTATATCACTGAAGAACTTATTCGTTCTATATCGTTAAGAAAAAAGACCGATGTCAATCACTTCTATCAGTCGCGGACGCTCCAGTACTTAAAAATTGTTGGAAAACGTTTCCTTACTTTGACCATGCTCAGTATAATGCCAATAAACACGGTATGGACACACTGTATATAGAAGACCATTTTTACATAAAGTACTTTTGGATTCATTTATCACGGGAGTGGAAGAAGCATTAATTTCTCTATTCGTTCCGTCTACGAAAGTCATCAGTTGTATATCAGTTATTTTATAAATTATATTCCGACAAAACACTACTGGGAAATATCTGTTCAAGAATTCACGTTTCATTGTAAGTTAGCATGGTGGCAACGGCCGTCTCTACGTTAGTTTAACTATAGTCGATATGGCCGATATTTATGTGAGTTGTGTAAGAGATTGTTTGTGTATAAATGATGCGAAGTATTCAAGGAGGACTGTGACACACAGTCAAACATTGTCAAAATAGTTAGATTACTTTGTCTCACCAATCTTTTCCCATTTCATGACTCGTGTTTTTACAGAGGAAGTGTTGCAGCTTGTGTTTTCCTAAATGAATTCAATTTATTTTGTCCTTTAGCAAGAATGTCGGTCCAAAAAAACGAATCGGTGTTATTGCAAAAGTGTCTTCCTCCAAAAAAAAAATAACTTACGTACTCATCTTAAAAACAAGTGGAAACAAGACAAAGCCGGTCATTAGACATTCTACACCACGTCGCTTAGTAAATGTATTCATTCGTTTTCATTCGTACACCAAAAACGATGTACTATGAAAGGTCGCGTATTGGAGGATGCCCAAAACATCACAAGATGTGATTCAAATTAATCCAAATTGATTTACTTCCCAAAGGTTCTATTATTGTACCCACTGCCCAGCGAGGAGTGGCATATACATTTTATCAAAACGTTTGCAACGCTCGGAAGGCAACTTCAGAGACCTCGCACTGCATCCATATATTCTTGATAAACATAAAATGCTGAATCGATTTAAGAGTGGTCCGTCTGTCGGTCTGTGCGTTTTTATAATATCTGTTGTAAACTATCTGGTTGGAAAAATGAAAATGAAGCCATCGACTTCAAATTTGGCATTAGTATGGGAAGCTGTTGTGCACAGGTTGATATTGAAAATGGGCTTAATAGATCGTAGGACATGCCTACAGTAACACATCAACTAAGAATCCCTCTGTTTTTCAAAGCAAAATTCAAAAAGCACGTCCAATTGTCCGTCTGCCCAAGTATATAGTACCTGTGGTCTACATATCACTATTCTTGAAAAAAAAGAAGATATCGATGATTTGCGAAAGAGTTTGAAAATGGCCCAAACACGTTTTGCGTGTTTTTACTTGTCACTCATAAAGAACAATACATAAACCATATAAATTTCCACTGCTATTCTGAATAAAGAAACGATCAGTCGCACCTACCCGATACTGTTTACGTTATAAGAAGCTGGAAATTAGACTTTCTGGCCATATATAAGAACATGTCTTTTATGACAACCGCTATTTGTCATGGGATCTAAAATATAGATCTACATAATCCAAATTCCCTATGGTTAATTTTTTTGCTAAAATGCTGCTATGGATCAATTTTCAGTATAAAATATTAAAAGTTGAACCTTTTCTAAAGCGAGAAACGTTATATGGGATTGTCTCCAAGAAATAGTTCCATGTCGTTCAAAATTGCAATGCAGTCATATGTGGTGGTATCCAAAAAATGGACGTCCGTGATCGGAATGAGGTAAGTTTGATTTGTGTGTCAATCTACTTATTCTGAGCCAATCTTCATCATAAAATATTGAAAATTATTCCTTTTTACCCAGTAAAGATTCACCTTCCATAGGAATGGTTGTGTGGGAGAGGGTTCAAAAAATTCCTCCACGTTATCCAAACTTTTCACAGCAATTTACAATGCCAACACACTCTACTCACCGATTTTTGTCGAGAAATTTTGAAAATGCCAATGTTTTCTCATATAACAAGCAAAACCACTATGGCGGGCCTCAGCTCAGCACTTAACCTGGGAAATAGTTGAAACGTCGCCGCTAAGTGTCAGTGTTAAGCTTGAGACCGATATTAGTTTTGAGAAAATAGCCATATGCACATATCTGACGATAAAACCGGTAAATACTTGATGCGTTTTACTGTTACTTTGGTTACTAAGGACGACGATATTCATCAACATTTTATATGTTTGCCAATTTATATAATATATTAGTTAAGTTAACATATAGAGAAACATAGAAAGCAAGGTCTACCTGCCATATTACATTCCTTGCAGCAGGTGTATATAATCGCCGGAAGCATAAAGTGAAAGCATAAAAAAAGTTATGAAATAAAACTCACTTCAGACTTTTTACATCTTCAAGAGTTTGTAATGCTATTAGAAAAATATAATTCCACTGAGATGTTAGAGAGAAATGGCCATCAAAACCTTCGATACATACCATATTTCCTATATACGTGGAATACTAAATGAATTATTAAAATATTTTAGGCAAAAAAGTTCATTTCATTTTTGATAGATCGTAAAGTACAACTTTTGATATCAAACTCCTTGTAAAATGCATTTTTAGCGAAGGCATTAACCGGAATTAATTGGTTTTAAACTTAGAGATGCTTTCTTGGCGAAAACATAAAAATTGGGCCTATGAGGGTAGGGTAGGCTAAGTTCATGTTAGTATCCAGTTTGATTCTTAAGGAACTCTTAGCTGGCCATTGAAACAAAATTTATTAGATTTTATTAATATTTTATTGATTTTTTTTTTTTTTTTTTTTTTGAAATATACTCATATGTGTTAAATAAATATAATTTATGTTTTCTCTTTAAATTTTTTTGTTGTCCTTTCCTCCTGGAGTCTTCTTGCTTTCTTTTTCGGCATTTTATTATTATTATATTTATTATTATTATTATTATTATTATTATTTTATGTCTTTATAAATGTATACTTTATATCATTTTATTTTTCATATGTTTTACAATTTATTTATTTCACATTTTCATTTTTTTTTGTATATATTTAATAATGTTTTCATATAATAAGTATTACGTCGTACTTGATTTATTATTGGTGTCTCTTTCTCTCTCTCTCTCTCTCTCTCTCTCTCTCTCTCTCTCTTTTTAATTACTTTGCTTCTGATGTGTGTTGTGTTGTGTGTTAAATATTTGCTTGTGTGTGTATGTGGATGGGTGTGTGTGTGTATCTTGCAGTTGGCTTGAATGCATATGTACAAATTATGGAAACTCAACATAACAACGACGATAATCAATAGCTACGCATGCGCCGTTCGGTACTTTCAAGTGCTGGGCAAATATTCCCTTTTCCCCGTTCAAGTTTCACTTGTATGTTAAGGAAGATGTATCTTCTATATTTCACAAAATTGATATGAATGGAAAGAACTAAATAGAGTATTGTGTACGTGTATGAAAATTATTATGGCAAGCACATTTTATAAATAACCAAAAAAAAATTATTATTCGCCATGAGTCAAACGATGACCGTACGCCGTCACCTTAAGCAATTGCATAAATATTTTAATTTAATTTTGAGGAGAATTAAATTCGCCTTCGTAACTTTTAAATAAGTTAAAATGAATAACCGCTTCAAACTTGGCGTCGAACCTATAGTCAAAAGTATTTAGAAAACTTGTCTTTGCTTCAAGTTTTTCCCATTTTGACATTTTTTGATGCAAGCTTTTCGGGCGCTATGCGAGCACAGTAATGTGAAAACAAATATGTATTAGTCGTGAGTGTAAAAGTGCGGATATAGTTTCGAGGCATTATTTATTTAAAACTTTTAACTAAGTGATATTTTCAAATGTTATTCATTTTCGAGTTCGTAGCCTTCTCATATAATAACAGCAAACAAGATTTGCCAGCAGTTCTCAATACATGCACTTAGGCGAAATCGTTTTATAGAAAGAAGAAGAAAAGAATTCACAGTTATGATGATCAAATAAAAAAAAAAAAGGAAAAACTAGCCCATGAATGGTAAAAGCATTTAAGTAGACTCGTGAAGCTTGAAAATGTTTGAATTGTTATGAAGTGTTGCTATGAAATAAGCTGTGTGTGTCATGTGTCCCTTTATTGGTACGCATGAGCAGGCCATGCGATAAACAATAATGCTGGTTGACAAGTTATCGCTTGATCATCGTGAAAAAGGATCCGAATATTAACATTTGATTGCTCAGTCATTTTTATAAGCAGAAGTTTGTTGATGTTAGTTGCAATATTTTGCCTACGCTTCGCTTCCTAGCTTTCAGCGTTTTGAGAAATAAATATACGTAGAAAATATTAGAAATGTCAAAAGGGAGTGCGATCGATTAAAAAGACGTTCTTTTTTTCATTTTGTTCATACCTCTCACAAAATTGCTTACGACTTTTATGAAAAACGTTCGAGTTTATTTTTGATCTTCTGCGAGAGTTTTTTGCGAAAACTCCATCAACTGACGCTGGATTAGCTAAAAATGGATCCATATATACATACATATATATATATATATATTTTTTTCTTTTTTTCTTATATTCAAACTTCCACTACGTAGAAAGTGAATTACGCGATAAACGCGACTGTTCACTAGACGAAACACAACTTGATCCAGTCAAGTGTTTATAGAAATTGCTTCCTTGACTAAGACTAAGCGTCGTCATAAGTGCATTGACTTGAAATAAGTTTTATTTCGCAAAAGATGCAAACAAGGAAAGAGTCTATAATTAGGTAAAAGTCTTATTGTAAATAATTTCTCGTTTTTCCTATTTACGTCATACGTAACGCCTTGAACGTTCTTTACGCGAAATAAGCGTGAATAGAAGCTTATATTTGAACAAGTAATGTGAGAGGATTAGCGAGGGGATGGGCAAACTTGAAAAAACTTTCGTTCCAATGTCTCTTCAAAGAGGAACAGTTGGTGTCATGTGCGCCGTTGACTATTCTCTCAGCGCGATTCAGTAATGATTGGCGTTAATGTAATCAATTATGAATTTCTTTGATGAGCTGTGCGTTATGTTAAACTTTTTCCTTGTTATGGAAAAAATAAAAGAAAATAAAGGAAAAACAAAAAAAAAAAAAAAAAAGAAAAATTAAAACCAAATCCAGCCACATTTGGCGTAATGTTTTGTATATATTTTTGCATTTGAATATTTAATAAACTTTTACATCATCATTTATAAATTTATGCAATAAGTGTATCAACTTGAATATTAAAAAAAGAAATTAAACAATTATATATATATATATATATATATATATATATGTGTATATATATATATATGCATACATGTGGTATGCATATACATCGTCACATGGCTGCATATTAGCGACTTTTTTAGGAAAATAATATTGAAGAATTTTTTTTTTTATTTTTTATTTTTTTTTTTTTTTGAAATAAAAGAATAATTTAATAAACGCAATTAACTTATATACATAAATATATGCTTATGAAATTGTATGAGTATGGAACGTAAATGAAAAAAATTTTATGAAAAAAAAAAGAAAAAAATTACAATATTTGTTTTTAAGTTGTGTCATTGTTTATTAAAATAATCTATTCAAAACATAAATATGCAAAAAGAAAAAAAACCTTTGTTTCGTTCTTCTTAAAACGTTATTATTTTAGAACTATTTTGATTTTAAAATTATAATAAATAATTAAAAACGGAGAAAACAATAAATTTATTGATGAAAGATAAAGTTTATGGGTAAATGCGTTCGTCTTTATATCAGTTATGTAGACATAAATGTGTGTGTGCTCGGCCGTTTCGTTTTTAATTTTTGCGTATGAATGTACAAATGCTTACTCGTACAAACATTTATTTTATTGTAGACAAAAGGTTATGTATGTATGTATTTACATATATATATATGTATGTATATATGTATGTATATATGTATGTATGTATGTATGTATGTATGTATGTATGTATGTATGTATGTATGTTTTGTATGTTTTGTATGTTTTGCGTACGTATGATGCCTGAAATATTTATGCATATTAATATATAAACGAAATGTAAGTTGTTTTGCAAAAGGATGCGTGTGTGCGATTGGATGGATGATTAGCTGTAGTTTGTAGTATAAAAAGAGAAATGTGTTTTCTTCGCTTGTTCCTTTCTTTTTCTTTTTCTTTTTCTTCTTTTTTTTTTCTTTTTTTTGTTTTCTTTGTTACATTAATTGAGTGAAACAAAACAAATGAAAACGAAACGAGTTAAATTAAGTAAAATTATTGTTATTATTACAATCAATAAATGTTTTTCTTTGTTTTGTCTCAATTCAAGTCAATTATTCTGTTCTTTACGCTTTAATACTTAATTGGTTTCGAGTCTTCTATAAGTTGTTCATCTTTTTTTTTGTTGGTTTCTCTACACTTACACTTTATAAAAAAAAAAAAAAAAAAAAA